>APFE030007942.1:120791-163708 GCA_000404065.3 Pinus taeda | reverse complement strand
TGTGTGTGTATATATATATATATATGTCTATGCCTCCAATAGGCTCGATTTCATGGTTTTCTTCATGTTTGGGTCCCATTATTAGTCGATTTTGCTCCTTTTTACAAGGGATATAAGCAGCTTCATTTTATAATAACTTCTACATCCTAAGTCAGTTTTGGCCCATTCAAATTGTAGTAGATTCAGAATGAGACGATCTCTGCAATGGGGTTAGCTCCAGGAACTTCCTTGGAATTTAATTTTTCCTCAGTGAGGAATACTTATACTTACGAGTCTATCCAAAATCCATTTTGGATCATGACCTTTGCATGTTTTGGGTAGTCCCACCATGACCAGAACTAGTCACTATGCTTTTATACCACTAATTCCAATAGGTGTAGTTCTCTTTCAGCTCTTTTTAGACTCCCTAAATATGAAAATATTTCCAAGAACTTGTATTTTTTAAATCGTAAAAGCAAATGAAAATGCATCTACTCATTATAAGTTTAATGCTTTTTTGGACTGAGATAGACTAGCTACGAAAAAGGAATACCTTGTTCAAACATGGATAAGAGGTTATCTTGGGTATCTTTTTCTACCTTTTCATACCTAAGGGACTACAAAAGAAAAGGGACATGTGGAGTTTTCTTTTTCACCTCTTTTTCAAACTCTCTAATCATGAAAATGATGTTCAGATTTCACTTCACTAGACTCGTTAAGACATCAAATAGTGATGGAATTATTGAACATGACAAGGCTGAAACACTCCTTCTTAGGGTTCATTAAATATACTCAGAAGTATTTATCCATAGAATGAACTTATAGATCAAGCATATGTTATCCTCCTCAAGTTTGTAAGAAATAAATAGGTACTGACGAGTATGGTTGGGAAAATTGGGAAAGCAAGGTATTCCATTTTGCTAATGCCAGGGAGCTACTCTTGAACATGACACTCTTCCACTTCATCTCCATCGTTGTTGAGTTGTGTAGTATGCTTTTATTTTTGTTGTCATACCATTTTTAGAGCCTCCATTTTGGTTTTGGGTCAATGCTGCTAGCTCCATTCAGTGTCATTTGTATGTTCAAGAGAATTCATTAAGTTGATCTCCACTACAATACTCTTATTCCTTCATTTAATGTCTACCTTTCCTGATCCAGTTCCATGTCACCATGATTTTGATCATTCCGTCTCAATCATGATGCCCATTTTATATCGTTGATGGGGATACATCAAGGCCCTCCTATAAGGGGTTTCTTCCTATCGACATCAGCACATTATCTAAGAAGTTGACTTAGAAACACACCTTTCATACCTTCAAGCTTGCATACATCAATGGAAAGTTTCCTAGCTCTTAGCAATAGGTTTACATAATTTTCCTTCGACCGAAATATTCTTTGTAATGTTCGACATCAATTCATTTGTTCACACAATATGGATTGTACAATAGTACCTTGAGAGCCATTAAAATCATCAGTGGTTTCTCTCATGTCTGCTATCGAATTACACCATTGGCCCATAATCATATGTTGTCTACCATGCTCGACTCCATCTCATTGATTCATATTATTAGACTCGTACATTGATTGGTTATGCAAATGAGATAGAAGACCTTGGATCTGGTTTCATCCATCCGGGCTAAGAGTTTAGTAGATATACAAAGATCACAATGTATGATGGATTTGATCATACAGATAATCATCCATTCATGGGTCCAATATTTTCATCTATGGAAACATCTTTTGATCATTACACACGTTATGTTGGCTTATAAGGTGAGTATGGGTATGCTTTATACTGGGTCCCAGTATTGCAGCAATAATGCTACAACTCCTAAGACTTCCTTCTTTACTTTTATCAACCCGGTAGTTCGTAACAAACTTGGAAGCGATGGTGTTGTATGCACAAGTACTAGCTCTTGCCGCGTCTGTCACTTGATCAGCTGGCACAAGTTTTCTAGGAGCTTAAGTCAACTTCTATGAGTTCTTAGAAGAAGCTTTTAACTGATGGATGATAGCTAACTCAAAGGAGGCTAACCTACTTGTAGAAAGAAACTGAAAAGCTGAAAGGAAATGCAAACCCTAGCAAACCCTAGTTTTACCAACTAGCCCTACTCATGCAAGAAAAAGGATGAAAGCTACTGAAAAATATGCCATTGATTCTTTGGAAGGTTAAGTGCATGTGTCTAAGCTACTTCTGAAGTGAAATCTGAAAAGAAACATCTTTTTGTATTTTTGAGTAAGTTAGCAAAATTATTATGCATGTGCTTTAACTGTTTTTTACTGTGCAGAGGTGGATTGGGGAAAGCAAATGCTTGCAAGAGGTTGGGAAGGTTAGAAGAGGGCCTAAGGGATCCCTAGCACCCTTCCAGAGAGTTTCACAGTGATCATATCTCAAGAAACTTCTTTCGTGAGCTTCTACTTGAAGTCTGTAGGGGTTCTACAAGATGTACTGTAGCTTCTACAAGATGTTTCGAAAAGAGGATTTTGGAGGGTTGATACAGGAAAAATGGTGGGAAAGTGGAAATGGAGGTTGGATAAGGATGTCAAGCGGTCTAGGACCTGGTGAATGAGGCTAAGGGGCGATTGGTTTGTTCAAGGATGGAGTGAGCAATGATGCACAAGAATGTACAAATTAGGGCAAAGGGAGAGAATGTGGAAAATGAAAGGCAAGAATTTGAGTTAGAGGACGAACGAAGTTGCATTGATGGGGTAAGGGTAGAAAAAGAGGTATTACAGATGTTTTGCACACTATTTTCCAAAACTAATCAACAAAGACTAAGAAAACCAAAGATCTATCTATTTTGACCTAATTTGACCTAGAAACCATAAGCATGATGAACAGAAGTTTATTGGCAGAAAATCATATAAAAAACTATAGAAAGCAAGCAAGAACAGATCTAAATATGCAAGCATAATTGGTATCAACTTTTTCATCTAAAAATCCAACACTTGCAATTGCATTGAAAAGAAAAACAATGTTTTTGTGGCAGCAAGTATGCCTTGGTCTCAACTCTTGGTCCCAAGGAGGGAGAGGTGAGATCAAGGGTTGCTTGATGGTGTTTTCTAAAGATCTTTTCCGTACTCAAACTATCAAATCAGCCTGAAGCATGAAAAGCTACTTTAACCATCAAAAACACCATCCCCAAACCCAAGAACTACACCGTCCTAAGAAAGATTAGAGTTGGTGCAATGCTAGATTCATCTTTATTGTTAAAAAAATAGTTACATCCCAAAACCTGTCTACAAGAAAAATATTGAAAATGTGCTGAAATAGAGCTAGCCTACTGACTAAAATTTAACTAACATCTGACTAAAATCGAACTAACAAAATGGCTAACTGAAATGATGCCCTAAGCCTTCTTATTTATTCAAATTGATGACCCCAATAGCCCTCCTAAACTTTAGGAACTCGGCTGCCAAAACTTGCAGTTAACAACAAATTTACTAGCCCTTGCTCGGCTTCCCTTGTGATAATTGATGTGGCGGCCCTTGAACTCTGAGCTGCTGGTGCAGAATTTGAGGTAAGGGCTCGTAAATGAAGGGGATACCTTCCTACAAATCCTCTCCACGAATTTGGCTACCAAGTGTTCATTTAAACCTTTGATTTTGTCTCCAAATTGACCAAAAACTGCATAAAGCACACATTAGACTTGTTGGCATAATGACTAACCCAATTCACTCTATTAGCATAGATATAATAAAAAACATGCAATAAACTAATGAGAATGGTGGATTAAGATGAATTAGGAGGTTGAATG
Organism: Pinus taeda; assembly: GCA_000404065.3. Lineage (NCBI taxonomy): Eukaryota > Viridiplantae > Streptophyta > Pinopsida > Pinales > Pinaceae > Pinus > Pinus taeda. The sequence continues at coordinate 159,971 of APFE030007942.1, read as the reverse complement.
AGCTCATATAATTACTCATTTTCGGGGCTCATCATCACCCCCCTACTGAAAGTGTTTCTCATCCTCTGAGCAACTAATCTATCTCTTTATCTTTGATTGATTTGACTGCCTCTCTCACATCCCAGGCTTCTAAGGTGATGTCCTCTTCTCGGTCATGAAACCCTGCTTTTCTCTCAACTTCCTCCCACTGCTTGTGCTCCTTTTCCTGTAGTAGTTTTGTTAAGGCCTCAACCTCAGCTTGTAGCTTGTCCTCTCTCTGTTGTTCATCAGATGTTTCCTTGTCTGCTGGAGGCCCTTCTTGCTGCTGCCGTTCTACCAAAATGAAGGGCCTATCATCATTATGACTTCCCTGTAGCTGTAACTGTTGTTTCAGCAGCTCATTCTGCTCCTGTAGTTTGGTCCTTTGACTACTTTCCACATGCCTTACCATGGCCAATTCTTTTCTTTCTTCCTTGAGTTTTTCTTCCAGGTGACCTATGTTTGCCACACCCTTGGACTTGGAAATCCTCTTCCAAGTGTGAGTCCTTACCCTTTCTTGTTCTAGTGCAAACAAGAGTGGTACCACAAATTTCTGAAGAATTACCGTCCTAGCTTCTAACAGGTTGTGGTATGAACCCAGGCTAGGCTGAGGGCTGGGTTCCAATATTTCCTCAGCTTTTTCTTCTTCTTGTGATGGTTTGGATGCCTTTTCCTCCAATTTCTCAGTCTCTTTTAACTGAGCCAGAGTTTCTTGTAGAACCATCTCAACTTCCTGTAGAGATGTCTTTGTGTCCTTTATCCTAAGCCTCTCTCTCCAGGTGGAGGTTTTTGGACTTCCCCGTTCATAGGTGATGGATGCTTTTGAAGGAGACTCTTCCTTTTGCTTAGCTGTGGTGTCCTCAATTGTAAATGGCTCCTTTGACTGTGGCTGAGGTCTGCCAACTTTGTTCCACATGCTCCTCCTTTCCTTAAAGTACATGGAGTGTTTCCTTTTTCTCTTTCCTTTCTTTTGTGGAGATGTGCTTAAGGCAGCAAGTGCAGTTGTTGCCCCGTGTCCAATATCTCAGGTGATTTCTCCTCTTACTATTATGTTTCCATGCTTCCTGTAGAAATTCCTATGTCAACTATTTCTGTCTCTTTTGTTGGATGTGTCTTTTCCTTTTATTCCTGTGTGTCTACTTTGGCTGTGACATCCTTCAGGTGGAATTTTTTAGCCCTCTCTGCCCAGAATTTGGTTGTCTGTTTATGAAAGGAAGAATTGTGTTTCTACGGACATAATATAGAGCTCAATTTTTCTTCTCAGCACACATACAGACATGCAAGTTCAAAATTTTTCATACACAGGTTGGCCCCCACAGTTGCATATCTTCTCTACAGGAGAATTTTAAAGACAAAAAATGTGGAGGAGAATCTTAATGTAGACATGACTAAGAAATTCAGTGCAACACACAGGCAAACATTTTATTTCCAATTCATAGGTAGATTTTTCACTGATTTTCCAATCTTGCCATGTTCAATTCACCACTTTGCACAAACAAATCATGCACAAAGAAGCTTCTCCAATCCTACCTCGCTTTGAGCTTGAAATTCGCTGAAAATCCCATGTTTTCTTTCTACACAGTTATTTTCTGTGTTTCATGTAGATGCCTTCCTGTAGAAGGTGCTCATTTCCTATAGAAGGAAATTGTGCTTCCTGTAGAGCCCGATAGGTGGGAGATTTTTTTAAAAACGGTAGAAATCTCGAAAAATTAGGCAGAAATCTTGCAGAGGACCACTGGTTGGCTGACCTGGAAGTGGTGGACGTGTGCTTCAGTTGTGAATGTCGTGAAGGCGTAGTGAACAAATAGTGGTGAGAGTTTCAACTGAGCATCGTTTAACTGCAGCGTGATTCATGTGAGAAGATGAGGTGGGCGGATGTGCATTGGCCCCATGTAGACTGCAATGTTTTTATGAACTGTATGTTCTCTTCTTGTTAATCACTTGACATCAGTTGCACTGGAGTTCAAACAGCCAACACTACCTGTTTCTTTTAAATTTCACGTGAGTTGACTATACACATATGCTGCATGATTTCTGGCTGAGCATTAGAGAACTGGACAAGGCACTATCTGAATTGGACGAGGGTGGCTAGTTATCTGGCCACCGATCTTGTTTAATCCCAACCATCTCATTGTTCACACAATCCTTAAATTACATTCATGCAATAGAGGAATGGGTTTAGTCACATACTTGGAAGTCGAATGTGTTTGCTAGTCCTTTTTGTTGCTGCATGGTCATATTTTGTGGATGCATGCTGGCTTGTTTGCTGATACATGGCTTATTTCCTGGTGCAGGTATCCTCTGGCTAAACCTATGCTGCAGGAGCCTACTTCAATGTTCACATTTGCACCCTCATGTTGTTGACACTGAATTTTTACAGGACAACAACTTGTTTTCTTCATTGTTCCCGAACGATAGATCAGATTGACCTGAAACTTTTTTAGCATGCTTCTATCATCATTATGCACCTCCCATAGTAAAATTATGGTCAATGGATGCATGGATATTTGAGAAAAATTGAAAATTGTTGAAGGATATAGAGGTCAATTTCTTGGAAACTGTGTATTGGAATCAGCTGAAACTGCTTGGGTAGGTTACTATCACCTATATGCATCTCCCCATGAAACAGATGTTGAAACGGATGCATGAATATGGAGAAAATGCAAAAATGGCTGAAGGTGATGGAGGCTGATTTCTTAGAAACTATGCACTGGAATTCGCTGAAATTGCTTGGGCATGTTGCCACCATCCCTATACAACTCCCCATAAAACAGTTTTGTAAATGGATGCACGGTTTTCACGTGAGGGAAAAAAAAAAATTCTATGTATTTTGGCTTCAAACCATTCTGTAGGCGGTTTGCATAGTAAGAAGAATGATCTTGGGCTATGATGTAGGAATGGAAATGATGGAGGAGGAGTTTGAAGATTGTACGAGGACTTATGAACCCTTTAGACTATCATGTTCGCCAAACTACCTTTTAACATCCATTTCTAGTTTTCTGTAATTTCTACAGGAACTTCCTGTACAACACACAGTTTTTAGAAAAGAAACACAATGAGATGGAAAAAATAATGGAGAAGGGTGAGGGATGGAAACATGGATGTGTGCAGGCCTCATGGACATATTCCCAGCCTTCGGGTCCTCTTCGAAGATCAATTTTGTCTTGTTTGTAGACTTCCTGTAGAAGACACAGAAATTCCTGTAGAAGGCACAAAACTTCCTCTATCCTTGTTTCGAGCGATCCTCCTAACTTGCAATGTCCTTGCTGCAACTTGCAATTATTCAATGGAAATTAGGTTTATTTTTATTTTTCTCTTTTCTTATTTCTTTTCTCCTTTTTTTTGAAAACAACTAGGGCGCCTCATGGAGGTTTTCACCCTAATTACCTACCCTGGGTGCCTCCAAGGGAGGTTTTCACCCAAGGATCTTATTATTTTTCCTTTTCTCTTTTTTCCAACCCATTGACTACCTCATGGAGGTTTTCAATCAATGAGCCAATCTGAGGTGCCTCCGAGGAGGTTTTCACCTTATATTTTTATTTTCCTCTTATTTTCGTTTATTTTTCTTTTTTTTCTTTTTTTACCCTAACCTACTTGAAAAACAAAATCATTTTCAAGTATAAGAATACTTCCAATGGAGCCATGTGCACATCGATATTAGAGACAAAATGATGTGGAGGCTTGAAATGCATACTTTGACAGGTATCTGGATATCAGAGACCAAATGATTTTACTTTGAAGGGATCAAGCATAGCTGCGGAAGAGAGTACTGCTGTAAGTTAGTGACCATTTGAAACCATATCTCAATATAGCTCTGATATCCTTGGTCCTTTTGCTGATCTAGATCATTCTCCATATCTTCTTCTATCATGAAATTCACATCTTCCTCTTTTTGCTGATTTTTCTCTTGAATACATGGAGGATTTGATGATAACCATGAGGGAGCTTTCTCGATCTCTGATTCTGATGTCTTCTCTTCATCAAGTGTCGCCCATGGTTCTTTGAGCTTCTCTTTTTCATCTTCGTTTGTTGGATGAGGTCCTTCAATGATATCAATATAATCTCTTTTTTGAAATAATCTTCTTAAGGTATGGTGAATATCATTGATCTCAAGAGGAGTTGTTTGGACATGTTGTGCCTCAGCATTGTAATTGGGTTGAGCTACTCTAATGTGTGGGTTTGGAAATGGTGGTACAGGTAGTTGAGTGGGGGCGTATATTTGAGATGGATGTGGATGGGGTTGTGGCTGGGCAGGTGGCTTCCCATTTTATACTTGTTGAGCTTTCTTGTTATTTGGATTCAAGTTTGGTTGAGCAGGCATTTGGGGCTTCCTTAGTGGAGTAAGAGGTAATGGTTGCGGTTGAGCAGGTGGTGGAAGAAAAGGAGCAGGAGGAGTGTTGTACTGGGGCCTCCACTCCCGATGAGGTACATTCCACTGAGGCTGTGGCTGAGCGTAGGGGTGAAATGGATGATCAGTTGGTTGAGCATAATATGGAGATGTGAAGGACCAAGGAGGAGGTGTGGACTAGGAAATATGAGCAGGGGGGGGCCAAGAAGGCATGGAAGTGGCTTGATAGGGGTCGTAATATGTCTGGGATGTCCCTTGCATTCCCTGCTAGTAAGGTATGGGTCCATGTGGCCTCCTTTGGTTCATGAAATAGAGTGGTTCAGTGGCTTCTTTGGCCCTCTGATATGCAGCTTTAATTCCAGGCAAGGAAGGACACTGATCTGTAGGATGGTTTTTTTCACAGACAAAACACACTTCTATGGAGTGCAATGGACATTCATTCCTAGGATGCTTTCTAGTGCACCTGGGACAAAAGATGGCCAAAGCCCTCTTGGCTTCCTCTTGCTTCCTTTGGATTTGCAAGGTATCTAGTTGCATGGCAAGAAACTGCCTGATCTCACTCTTGAAATCTTCCATCTGATTTGAAAATTCATTTTTGGACAAGGTACTCCTCCCAACATTTCTATTTGTAGCCATTTGCTCCAGAGGAATGTTTTCTTCTTCTTCTCCCCTAGAGTTTCTTCAAATATGTCTTGTTGTCCACCTAGGGGTTGTTCTTAATCATAGCCATCGAAGGAGAGAGAAGGTTGGCTGTGTGAAGCAGTGCGGGTGTTGTGCAAACATTTTTCTGAGTTATCTCTACTCCTACAAGGCATGAAATGAAATATTTTTGGTTGATTTTTTATTTTTCTTCTCTGCTTGTACCTGTAAAACTGAAATAGTTTGAACTGCAACTAACTAAAATCTATTTTGTTTTAATGAAAATGAGGAATTGAAATGAAAGCAGGAAATGACTAATCTATGTTGCTGAAATTAAATTGCAGAAATGAAATGCTAAGCTACGTTTGCAGAATGGAAATTGCAAAATTGAAATGCTAATCTATGCTTGCAGAATTGAAATGCTAATCTACGCTTGCAGAATTGAAATTGCGGAATTCAAATGCTAATTTATGAAAGTAGGAAATATCTAATCTACTTTTGCGGAAATGAAATTGCAAAATGGAAATAAAACAACTACTCTACTCTTGCTGAAATAAGCTACTTAGCAGAAGGTTGCAGTAGAAAATAGAAGAAAAGTAGCAATCACCAATACTATGACTCTTCCCCGGCAATGGCGCCAAAAAGATGATGGGCCCCAGTATTGCTGCAATAATGCTACAACTCCTTAGGCTCCCTTCTTTACTTTTATCAACCCAGTAGTTCGTAACAAACTTTGAAGCGACGATGTTGTATGCACAAGTACTAGCTCTTGTCGCAGTTGTCACTTGATCAGTTGGCACAACTTCACTAGGAGCTTAAGCCAACTTCTATGAGTTTTTAGAAGAAAATTTTAACTAATGGATGAAAGCTAACTCAAAGGAGGCTGACCTACTTGCAGAAAGAAACTGAAAAGATGAAAGGAAATGAAAACCCTAGCAAACCCTAGTTTTACCAACTAGCCCTACTCATGCAAGAAAAAGGATGAAAGCTACTAAAAAGGATGCCATTGATTCTTTGGAAGGTTAAGTGCATGTGTCTAAGCTACTTCTGAAGTGAAATCTGGAAATAAACATCTTTTTGTATTTTTGAGTAAGTTAGTAGAATTATTATGCATGTGCTTTAACTATTTTTAACTGTGCCGAGGTGGATTGGGGAAAGAAAATGCTTGCAAGAGGTTGGGAAGGTTAGAAGAGGCCCTTAGGGGTCCCTAGCACTCTTCCAGAGAGTTTCACAGTGATCATATCTCAAAAAACCGCTTTCGTGACCTTCTACAGGAATTCTGCAGGGGTTCTACATGATGTATTGTAGCTTCTATAGGATGTTCTGTAGCTTCTACAGGATGTTCTGAAAATAGGATTTTGGAGGGTTGATGGAGGAAAAATGGTGGGAAAGTGGAAATGGAGGATGGATAAGGATGTTAAGGGGTCTAGGACATGGTGAATGAGGCTAAGGAGTGATTGGATTTGTTCAAGGATGGAGGGAGAAATGATGCACAAGAATGTAGAAATTAGGGCAAAGTGAGGGAATGTGACAAATGAAAGGCAAGAATCTGAGTTACAGGATGAAGCAAGTTGCATTGATGGAGTAAGGGTAGGCCAAGAGGTATTACAGATGTTCTGCACACTATTTTCCAAAACTAATCAACAAAGACTAAGAAAACCAAAGATCTAGCTATTTTGACCTAATTTGACCTGGAAACCATAAGCATGATGAACATAAGTTTATTGGCAGCAAATCATGTAAAACAACTATGGAAACCAGGTAATAATAGATCTAAATATGCAAGCATAACTGGTATCAACTTTTCCCTCTAAAAATCCAACACTTGCAATTGCATTGAAAAGCAAAATAATGTTTTTGTGGCAGCAAGTATGCCTTGGTCTTAGCTCATGGTCCCAACGAGGGAGAGGTGAGAGAAAGGGTTGCTTGATGGCCTCTTTTGAAGATCTTTTCTGTACTAAAACTGTCAAATCAACCTAAATCATGAAAAGCTACTTTAACCATAAAAAAAAACCTAAGTAACAAAACTAGATTTCAACTTAAATAACAGATTTTATTCTAAGAATGTATCAAAAACACATAAAACTACACAAAGGAGGTACTGAGCACTTGGGTTGCGACCAACCCCAAGAGCTACAGCCTCCTAAGAAATATTAGATCTGGTGTAACGCTTGATTCATCTTTATTGATCAAAAAATAGTTACATCCCAAAAACTATCTACAAGAAAAAGCTTGAAAATGTGCTGAAATAGAGCTAACCTACTGACCAAAATCTAACTAACATCTGACTAAAATCGAACTAACAAAATGGGTAACTGAAATGAGGCCCTAAGCCTTCTTATTTATACAAATTGAGGACCCCAACAGGCCTCCTAAACTTTAGCAACTTGGCTACCAAAACTTGCAGTTAACAACAACTTTACTAGTCCTTACTCGGCTACCCTTGTGATAATTGATGTGGTGGCCCTTGAACTCCAAGATGTTGGTGGAGAATTCGAGGTAAGGGCTCAGAAATGAAGGGGACACCTTCCTACAAATCCTCTCCACGAATTTGGCTACCAAGTTCTCATTTAAACCTTTGATTTTGTCTCCAAATTGACCAAAAAACTTCATAAAGCACACCTTAGACTTGTTGGCATAATGACTAACCCAATTCACTCTATTAGCATAAATATAATAAAAAACATGCAATAAACTAATGAGAGTGGTGGATTTAGTCGAATTAGGAGGTTGAATGAGCCCATATAATTACTCATTTCTGGGGCTCATCACCTCCCTCAGCAAACAAAGATGTAATGTTGTAAATGTATTGTAACATATGAAGTTCATCGATTGTCCTTGATCCTGACTTTTCACAAGGCAAAGAACTTTAGTCATCAGTCATCATCTCTAAATTTTCTCTTTTGGGGTCATTCTATTATAGGGAATTTTGTCACATATGATGTGTGAGCGTCTTAATGGGATCAATCAACTTCATATTCCCCCTTGTTGCCATCTTGCACAAAGCCCTAAGCATGTACCATTCAGTTCTTGGAATTTCAGCCCTAAACTACTTCATCTGATCTTGTTTGAGGAACATCACTCCCTATAAGGCTATTAGGGTGTGTTCACCTGCATGTTCCTCCACTATAGCCTACATTTGTCACTATCAGGTAGCTCCCCTTTTCACATGCATTGGATCTAGAAATCCAAGAGAATGATCAAGATTCTAAAAGTTTCCCGTTCTAGGAGTCTTGAGAATTTGTTACAACTATTGACCTTGGATAAAACATTTAGGTCCTATCCTACCCTACTTTGGAGTTTTCACCACTTATCCTTTGATCCTATCCCACCAGAAAAGGTGGATCTCTTACCCTATATTGGTAATTGGATAAGAACTCCAAACTAACCTTACTTCTCTATATATTCCCAACCTTCTATCTGTTTGGGGGTTGAATTTTGGAAGTGATTATGCCCTTGTGTTGTTGTAGTGAGTGATCATCATATCATGCATTTAGGGTGATTAGGGGTGCATATTGTGGCAAGGAAATAATACTTCAACAACTTTGAGGAGATCTTCTACAAGATCAACTACTATGTATGGTTTTAATCTCCTTCCATCTACAGTAATGAAAATAATTCATTATTTTCCTAAATGTCATGTTGTTGTTTCACTTACTTCAACACCATGTTGATCTATTGAATGAAGTACTTATATGATACTACATAGATATCATATTTTCTTGGCTTCTGTTATCTAATTGTGTAGGTTCTAATTTTGGCATTCAGAGCTAGAATTAGAGCTTCCAAGCTAAAGGAGGAGTGAAGTGCAAAGTATTGGAGGTAGGCCTCCCACCATCATATATCTACTTTAAGGAAAAGAATTGAGTTCCTTGTCTCTCTGTTGTTCTGGGTTAGCCACGGACCTAGGGGAGATACTTTCTTCCGCAATTGTAAATCCAGTTTAACACTATGCATAACAAATTTGGGAAACAACAATGACTTACCTTGAAATCTATAAATTTGAATTAGCATATTACATTCTCTTTCTTCATGCAAACATTTTCCCCATAGGAAAACCTATGGTTGTGCAAATATTTGATGATGTTCTCATCCAATTATCATGCAATTGACTTGTTTTACAAAGATGTCTTGAATTAGACAAAAGAGTGAGGAATAATTATGCTTCCAGAATACAAGATAGCAAAACTACATTGGTTCTTGAGTCACATTGAAGTTAGGATTATATTGAAAACCACAAAAGACATGGATGGAAACCAAAGATTCTATTCGCTACACCATCATTAAGAAGGTATTGTTTTTAGATAAGTTTTTTAATTCAGACTTTTATTCATTGGAAATGATATCAGCCTAGTCAAATATACAATCTTTTTGTGTGTGCGATAACACATAAAGGGAATGCATTTTGGAACATCTGTTGTAGTTTCTCATCCCATGAAGTGGGAATAGAGCCAACAAAAGTCCCTAAATTTTTGTTCAAACAATGTAATATCTAGGATAGAAAGATTGCAAGTAAATTGGAAACTTGCTGGAAACAAATCACCAACAAGATTAGGCTCACCTGTTTCTAATGTTGAGAAACTATTTTCTTCGGACAATGTCAAGCACATATTAGGTTCTAGTAACTTGAATATCTATTTAAATTTTTTCACATTCTAAGTAATCCTTTTCTCTGGTACTAAAATTTGTCTTGTTCTTGAATCAATATTTTTTGTGCACAAATGAAAATTTTCATTGAAATCAAAAACTTTTTGCACACATGTAGCATTCGGCAATCCACTAGTCGAAATCGTTTTCCTTCTTCTCTTCCATCAAAAGATTCACATAATTATAATATTCAATTGACCAATCAAAATTCTCATTAATACGAGAAGGTAAATTAATTGTATTAGTGCAAATAGATTTCTTTTCTTTCTCCACTACAAAATTCTCATTTTATAGGTCAAAACACTTTCTCAATCAATAGCGCTCTCAATGCCACTTAACTACAAATTTTTTTAGTTGTATATATAATCAATGGTTGTAACTGTTGTTTAAATCATCTCTTACTATTGAAAGATTGAAATCTATTATACAAAACACTTTTCAATAAATTACAATTAAAGATACAAAGCTAATGTTTATGGAATTAGTGCAAATAAATATTGGAATTTTGAAAACAATCTCGCCCATTTATGATTCACGTTCCTTCTACATTTCTATGAAGTCTTTGTCATAATTAAAATTATCTTACATGATATAAACAATAATTATCACTTGAAAGTACTTGCTCATTTATCTCTATTATGAAGAAATTTGGTTGCATGGCTAGTCCCCACTACTCTATCATTGTCAACTTTGATTTATGAATAACCCGACACATGGACTTGAAAAAGCTAAGAGACGCATGCAATATGGCTACTCATTGTTATTTCCTCTACTCTCTTATTTGTTAATAATATCTTATTTCTTCTCGTAATAAAATAAGCTATTCCATAAATAAATTTTATTTCAAAAATTAATCACACTTAAAAATAATTCATGAATGTACAGAAAATTGTCACGTGAGATGAAAATAGAAAATGTGCACATTAGCGAGTATGTACACAGAAAGGAACATGCACAAAAGTCAACAAAAATTCGGCACATTCGCACACTGCACACAACATTTGTGCATCTTTAATATCTTCTTCAATTATTCCATCAATAATTAGCTTAAGTTATGACAATACAATTAACAAATTTGAACTATCTATTATTGAAAGAAGAAAATGGAAAAAAAAATACTTGAAGATCTAAGAATGCTCATCCCTTGAAAGTATATATGGTTCTTACAATTTACGATTTTTGTCACCTTGGAATAGTTAAAATAATTAATTATTTTGGACTCCACATGAGAATGAAAAAACAAATGTACCATTACATCTTATACAAAATAGCGAATATTAAAAAAAAAAAAATTGTATTGCATTTATAATTGCTAGTGAACTTTACTGTTGTATATATGTGTGTGTGTGTGTGTGTGTGTGTGTGTGTGTGTGTGTGAATGTGTGTGTTTGTGTGTGTGCGTGTGTGTGTAGCTAACGCAAGGTAAGAAATGCATAAAAGAACTAACGACTCTACAAGTCAATATTTTCAAGTGTTTTCATGGATCCAACTTATTAAACAAAGATCGGAATGCCAACGGAGGAGGGAAAATCCCCTTAATCCTCCTCTCTATATGACAATCTAAATTTTGCAACCATAATCAATTCACTGTAGAAAAAGCAAAAGGGAATGTATCCACATAAATATTTGTGAAAAACTTATAAGAGCTACCAAAGTCTAGCTATGATCCTTTTCTTTTTGTAGGAAGACAAAAATATTCTCTTAAAAGGCCTTCGTGGGTCAGTTTAAAGGCATGTGGCCCAATATAGCTTCGATCGAAGTTTGGATTAGAAAGACCTGGAGACCTCTAACTATACTAGTGATATAGCCTTTTTCACTATAGGAAAAGGGGTTTTCATGTTTTTGTTCCAATTGGTGGAAGATTGAGACCTAATCTTTAAGAGTGGACAATATCTTTATGGACCAAGAGGTATTTATTTGAAAATATGGATATTGGACTTTGATCTAGAGGACGATATCCCAACATGCATTCCAGTTTGGTTCAAACTACCTGGGTTTCCTATATCATTCTAGGACAATGCTACTCTTTAGGTGATAGGGAATGAATTGGGTAGAACCAAAAGGGAGAATGTTTGCACGCACTTGGATTTGTGCAGTAGTATATCTAGAAAAAAGGTTTACAAAAAAAAATCATCTTGGAGGATGGCATATGGCCACATGTTCAAGATTTAGATTATGATGACCTTTTAAATGTAGGTACTACCATGAATACAACCACTTTGTAAAATATTTCCCAAAAATGACGCAAGAAGGGCAAATGGATAATCCAAATTAGAATGAATCAGAACAAAGGAAAATGCAAGAGAGGAAAAAGTATAACAAAGTGACATATTCAGTGAAAAATAGTCAATATTTGGAGCATATTCTTCTAGGAAAAATCCTAACCCGAGAAAAGTTGCAAATGCGGGAACAAAAATGAATAAGGGGCAAAAGAGAGCACAAGGGTGTAATATATTTGCAACATTGGAAAGGAACATGCACAAAAGTCAACAACAATTCTGAACATTCGCACAATGCACACAAAATTTGTGCATCTTTCATCTATTCTTCAATTATTCCATTTGTGCACCCTTCCAAAGAGTTTCACAGTGATCGGATCTCAAGAAACCGCTTTCGTGAGCTTCTACAGGAATTCTGTAGGGATTCTACAAGATGTATTGTAGCTTCTACAGGATGTTCCGAAAAGAGGATTTTGGAGGGTTGATGGAGGAAAAATGGTGGGAAAGTGGAAATGGAGGTTGGATAAGGATGTTAAGGGGTCTAGGACATGGTGAATGAGGCTAAGGAGTGATTGGATTTGTTCAAGGATGGAGGGAGCAATGATGCACAAGAATGTAGAAATTAGGGCAAAGTGAGGGAATGTGACAAATGAAAGGCAAGAATCTGAGTTAGAGGATGAAGCAAGTTTCATTTATGGAGTAAGGGTAGGCCAAGAGGTATTACAGATGTTCTGCACGCTATTTTCCAAAACTAATCAACAAAGACTAAGAAAACCAAAGATCTAGCTATTTTGACCTAATTTGACCTAGAACCATAAGCATGATGAACATAAGTTTATTGGCAGAAAATCATGTAAAAAAAATGTGGAAACCAAGCAATAATATATCTAAATATGCAAGCATAACTGGTATCAACTTTTCCCTCTAAAAATCCAAAACTTGCAATTGCATTGAAAAGCAAAACAATGTTTTTGTGGCAGCAAGTATGCCTTGGTCTCAGCTCATGGTCCCAAGGAGGGAGAGGTGAGATCAAGGGTTTCTTGATGGCCTTTTCTGAAGATCTTTTCTTTACTCAAACTTTCAAATCAACCTGAAGCATGAAAAGCTACTTTAACCATCAAAAACAAACTAAGTAACAAAACTAGATTTCAACTTAAATAACAGATTTTTATTCTAAGAATGTAGCAAAAACACATAAAACTACACAAAGGAGGTACTGAGCACTTCGGTTGGGCCAGACCGCAAGAGCTACAACCTCCTAAGAAAGATTAGAGTTGGTGCAATGCTAGATTCATCTTTATTGATAAAAAAAATAGTTACATCCCAAAAACTGTCTAAAAGAAAAAGCTTGAAAATGTGCTGAAATAGAGCTAACCTACTGACTAAAATCTAACTAACATCTGACTAAAATCGAACTAAAAAAATGGCTAACTGAAATGAGGCCCTAAGCCTTCTTATTTATACAAATTGAGGACCCCAACAACCCTCCTAAACTTTAGCAACTTGGCTGCCAAAACTTGCAGTTAACAACAACTTTACTAGCCCTTGCTCAGCTACCCTCTTGATAATTGATGTGGTGGCCCTTGAACTCCGAGCTTCTGGTGGAGAGTTCAAGGTAAGGGCTCATAAATGAAGGGGACACATTCCTAAAAATCCTCTCCATGAATTTGGCTTCCAAGTTCTCATTTAAACCTTTGATTTTGTCTCCAAATTGACCAAAACACTGTATAAAGCACACATTAGACTTGTTGACATAATGACTAACCCAATTCACTCTATTAGCATAAATATAATAAAAAACAAGCAATAAACTAATGAGAGTGGTGGATTAAGTCGAATTAGGAGGCTGAATGAGCCCATATAATTACTCATTTATGGGGCTCATCACCCTCAACAAACAAAGATGTCATGTTGTAAATGTATTGTAACATATGAAGTTCATCGATTGTCCTTGATCCTGACCTTTCACAAGGTAAAGAACTTTAGTCATCAGTCATCATCTCTGAATTTTCTCTTTAGGGGTCATTCTATTATAGGGCATTTTTTCACATCTGATGTGTGAGTGTCTTAATGGGATCAATCAACTTCATATTCCCCCTTGTTGCCATCTTGCACAAAGCGCTAGGCATGTACCTTTTAGTTCTTGGAATTTCATCCCTAAACTGCTTCATCTGATCTTGTTTGAGGAACATCACTCCCTATAAGCCTATTAGGGTGTGTTCACCTACATGTTGCTCCACTATAGCCTACATTTGTCACTATCAGGTAGCTCCCCTTTTCACATGCATTGGATCTAGAAATCCAAGAGAATGATCGAGGTTCTAAAAGTTTCCCCTTCTAGGAGTATTTAGAATTTTTTACAACTATTGACCTTGGATAAAACATTCAGATCCTATCCTATCCTACTTTGGAGTTTTCACCACTTATGCTTTGATCCTATCCCTCCAGAAAGGGTGGATATCTTATTCTATATTGGTAATTGGATAAGAACTCCAAACTAACCTTACTTCTCTATATATTCCCAACCTTCTATCTGTTTGGGTGTTGAATTTTGGAAGTGATTATGCCCTTGTGTTTTTGTAGTGAGTGATCATCATATCATGCATTTAGGGTGATTAGGGGTGCTTATTGTGGTAAGGAAATGATACTTCAACAACTTGGAGGAGATCTTCTACAAGATCAACTACTATGTATGGTTTTAATCTCCTTCCATCTATAGTAATGCAAATAATTCATTATTTTCCTAAATGTGATGTTGTTGTTTCACTTACTTAAACACCATGTTGATCTATTGAATGAAGTACTTATATGATACTACATAGATATCATAGTTTCTTGGCTTGTGTTATCTAATTGTGTAGGTTCTAATTTTGGAATTCAGAGCTAGAATTAGAGCTTCCAAGCTAAAGAAGGAGTGAAGTGCAAAGTATTGGAGGTAGGCCTCCCACCATCATATATTTACTTTAAGGAAAAGAATTGAGTTCCTTTTCTCTCTGTTGTTCTGGGTTAGCCACGGACCTAGGGGAGATGCTTTTTTCCACAATTGTAAATCCAGTTTAACACTATCCATAACAAATTTGGGAAACAACAATGACTTTTCTTGAAATCTATAAATTTGAATTAGCATATTGCATTCTCTTTCTTCAGGAAAACCTTTTCCGCATAGGAAAACCTATGGTTGTGCAAATATTTGATGATGTTCTCGTCCAATTATCATGCAATTGACTTGTTTTACAAAGATGTCTTGAATTAGACAAAAGTGTGAGGAATAATTATGCTTCCAGAATACAAGATACCAAAACTACATTGGTTCTTGAGTCACATTGAAGTTAGGATTATATGGAAAACCACAAAAGACATGGATGGAAACCAAAGATTCTATTCGCTACACCATCATTAAGAACCGATTGTTTTTAGATAAGTTTTTTAATTAAGACTTTTATTATACAATGCTCTTTTCAATAAATTGCAATTAAAGATACAAAGATAATTTTTATGGAATTAGTGCAAATAAATCTTGAAATTTTGAAAACAATCTCGCCCATTTATGATTCACGTTCCTTCTACATTTCTATGAATTCTTAGTCATAATGAAAATTATCTTACATGATATAAACAATAATTATCACTTGAAAATACTTGCTCATTTATCTCTATTATGAAGAAATTTCGTTGCATGGCTAGTCCCCACTACTCTATCATTGTCAACTTTGATTTATGAATAACCCGACACATGGACTTGAAAAAGCTAAGAGACGCATGCAGTATGGCTAGTCATTGCTATTTCCACTACTCTCTTATTTGTTAATCATATCTTATTTCTTCTCATAATAAAATAATCTATTCCACAAATAAATTTTATTTCAAAAATTAATCACACTTAAAAATAATTCATGAATGTACAGAAAATTGTCACGTGAGATGGAAACAGAAAATGTGCACAGTAGCGAGTATGTACATAGACAGGAACATGCACAAAAGTCAACAACAATTCTGCACATTCGCAATGTGCACACAACATTTGTGCATATTTCATATATTTTTCAATTATTCCATCAATAATTAGCTTAAGTTATGACAATACAATTAACAAATTTGAACTATCTATTATTGAAAGAAGAAAATGGAAAAAAAAAACTTGAAGATCTAAGAATGCTCATACCTTGAAAATATATATGGTTCTTGCAATTTACGATTGTTGTCACCTTGGAATAGTTAAAATAATTAATTATTTTGGACTCCACATGAAAATGAAAAAACAAATGGACCATTACATCTTATACAAAATAGCGAATATTAAAAAAAAAATTGTATTGCATTTATAATTGCTGGTGAACTTTATTGTTGTATATGTGTGTGTGTGTGTGTGTGTGTGTGTGTGTAGCTTACGCAAGGTAAGAATTGCATAAAATAACTAATGACTCTACAAGTCAATATTTTCAAGGGTTTTCATGGATCCAACTTATTAAATGAAGATCAGAATGCCAACGGAGGAGGGCAAATCCCCTTAATCCTCCTCTCCAGATGAGGATCTAGATTTTGCAACCATAATCAATTCACTGTAGAAAAAGCTAAAGGGAATGTAGCCACATAAATATTTGTGAATAACTTACAAGAGCTACGAAAGTCCAGCTATGATCCTTTTCTTTTTGTAGGAAAGCAAAAATATTCTCTTAAAATGCCTTCGTGGGTCAGCTTAAAGGAATTTGGCCCAATATAGCTTCGATCGAAGTTTGGATTAGCAAGACGTGGAGACCTCTAACTATACTGGTCATATAGCCTTTTTCACTATACGAAAAGGGTTTTTCATGTTTTTGTTCCAATTGGTGGAAGATTGAGACCTAATCTTTAAGAGTGGGCAATATCTTTATGGACCAAGAGGTCTTTATTTGAAAATATGGATATTGGACTTTGATCTAGAGGGCGATGTCACAACATGCATTCCAGTTTGGTTCAAACTACCTGGGTTTCCTATATTGTGCTAGGACAACGCTACTCTTTACATGACATGGAATAAATTGGGTAGAACCAAAAGGGAGAATGTTTGCATGCACTTGGATTTGTGTAGCAGTATATCTAGAAAAAAGGTTTACCAAAAAAAATCATCTTGGAGGATGGCATATGGCCACATGTTCAACATTTAGATTACGATGACCTTTTAAATGTAGGTATTACCATGAATACAACCACTTTGTAAAATATTTCCCAAAAATGATGCAAGAAGGGAAAATGGATAATCCAAATTAGAATGAATGAGAACAAAGGAAAATACAAGAGAGAAAAAAGTATAACAAAGTGACATATTCAATAAAAAAATAGTCAATAGTTGGAGCATATTCTTCTAGGAAAAATCCTAGCTCGATAAAATTCGCAAATGCGGGAACAAAAATGAATAAGGGGAAAAAGAGATCACAAGGGTGTAATATATTTGCAACATTAGAAAGGAACATGCACAAAAGTCAACAATAATTTTGCACATTCGCACAATGCACACAACATTTGTGCATCTTTCATATCTTCTTCAATTATTCCATTTGTGCACCCTTCCAGAGAGTTTCACAGTGATCGGATCTCAAGAAACCACTTTCGTGAGCTTTTACAGGAATTCTGCAGGGGTTCTATAGGATGTATTGTAGCTTCTACAGGATGTTCTAAAAAGAGGATTTTGGAGGGTTGATGGAGGAAAAATGGTGGGAAAGTGGAAATGGAGGTTGGATAAGGATGTTAAGGGGTCTAGGACATGGTGAATGAGGCTAAGGAGTGATTGGATTTGTTCAAGGATGGAGGGAGCAATGATGCACAAGAATGTAGAAATTAGGGCAAAGTGAGGGAATGTGACAAATGAAAGGCAAGAATCTGAGTTAGAGGATGAAGCAAGTTTCATTTATGGAGTAAGGGTAGGCCAAGAGGTATTACAGATGTTCTGCACGCTATTTTCCAAAACTAATCAACAAAGACTAAGAAAACCAAAGATCTAGCTATTTTGACCTAATTTGTCCTAGAAACGATAAGCATGATGAACATAATTTTATTGGCAGAAAATCTTATAAAACAACTATGGAAACCAAGCAATAATAGATCTAAGTATGCAAGCATAACTGGTATCAACTTTTCCCTCTAAAAATCCAACACTTGCAATTGCATTAAAAAGCAAAACAATGTTTTTGTGGCAGCAAGTATGCCTAGGTCTCAGCTCATGGTCCCAAGGAGGGACAGGTGAGATCAAGGGTTGCTTGATGGCCTTTTCTGAAGATATTTCCCGTACTCAAACTATCAAATCAACCTGAAGCATGAAAAGCTACTTTAACCATCAAAAACAACCTAAGTAACAAAACTAGATTTCAACTTAAATAACAGATTTTATTCTAAGAATGTAGCAAAAACACATAAAAGTACACAAAGGAGGTACTGAGCACTTGGGTTGGGCCCAACCCCAAGATCTACAGCCTCCTAAGAAAGATTAGAGCTGGTGCAATGCTGGATTCATCTTTATTGATAAAAAAAAATATTTACATCCCAAAAACTGTCTACAAGAAAAAGCTTGAAAATGTGTTGAAATAGAGATAACCTACTGACTAAAATCTAACTAACATCAGACTAAAATCGAACTAAAAAAATGGGTAACTGAAATGAGG
This sequence comes from Pinus taeda, assembly GCA_000404065.3. NCBI lineage: Eukaryota > Viridiplantae > Streptophyta > Pinopsida > Pinales > Pinaceae > Pinus > Pinus taeda. Next base: position 141,465 of record APFE030007942.1, on the reverse strand, counting down.
CCCTAATCCTTCTTATTTATACAAATTGAGGACCCCAACAGCCCTCCTAAACTTTAACAACTTGGCTGCCAAAACTTGCAATTAACAACAACTTTACTAGCCCTTGCTCGGCCACCCCTGTGACAATTGATGTGGTGGCCCTTGAACTTGAAGCTGCTGGTGGAAAATTCAAGGTAAGGGCTCATAAATGAAGGGGACACCTTCCTACAAATCCTCTCCACGAATTGTGCTGCCAAGTTTTCATTTAAACCTTTGATTTTGTCTCCAAATTGACCAAAAAACTGCATAAAGCACACATTACACTTGTTGGCATAATGACTAACCTAATTCACTCTATTAGCATAAATATAATAAAAAACATGCAATAAACTAATGAGAGTGGTGGATTAAGTCAAATTAGGAGGCTGAATGAGCCCATACAATTACTCATTTCTGGGGCTCATCACCTCCCTTAGCAAACAAAGATGTCATGTTGTAAATGTATTGTAACATATGAAGTTCATCGATTGAACTTGATCTTGACTTTTCACAAGGTAAAGAACTTTAGTCATCAGTCATCAGCTCTGGACTTTCTCTTTACGGGTCATTCTATTATAGACCATTTTATCACATCTGATGTATGAGTGTCTTGATGGGATCAATCAACTTCATATTCCCCCTTGTTGCCATCTTGCACAAAGCCCTAAGGATGTACCTTTCAGTTCTAGGAATTTCAGCCCTAAAATGCTTCATCTGATCTTGTTTAAGGAATAGCACTCCCTATAAGCCTATTAGGGTGTGTTCACCTACATGTTGCTCCACTATAGCCTACATTTGTGACTATCTGGTAGCTCCCCTTTTCACACGCATTGGATCTAGAAATCCAAGAGAATGATTGAGATTCTAAAGGTTTCCCCTTCTAGTAGTCTTTAGAATTTGTTACAAATATTGACCTTGGATAAAACATTCAAATCCTATCCTGCCCTACATTGGATTTTTCACCACTTATCCTTTGATCCTATACCTCCAGAAAAGGTGGATCTCTTACCCTATATTGGTAATTGGATAAGGGCTCCAAACTAACCTTACTTCTCTATATATTCCCAACCTTCTATCTGTTTGGGGGTTGAATTTTGGAAGTGATTATGCCCTTGTGTTGTTGTAGTGAGTGATCATCATGTCATGCATTTAGGGTGATTAGGGGTGCATATTGTGGCAAGGAAATGATACTTCAACAACTTTGAGGAGATCTTCTACAAGATCAACTACTATGTATGGTTTTAATCTCCTTCCATCTATAGTAATGAAAATAATTCATTATTTTCCTAAATGTGATGTTGTTGTTTCACTTAATTCAACACCATGTTGATCTATTGAATGAAGTACTTATATGATACTACATAGATATCATATTTTCTTGGCTTGTGTTATCTAATTGTGTAGGTTCTAATTTTGGCATTCAGAGCTAGAATTAGAGCTTCCAAGCTAAAGATGGAGTGAAGTGCAAAGTATTGGAGGTAGGCCTCCCACCATCATATATCTACTTTAAGGAAAAGAATTGAGTTCCTTGTCTCTCTGTTGTTCTGGGTTAGCCACGGACCTAAGGGAGATGCTTTCTTCCACAATTGTAAATCCAGTTTAACACTATGCATAACAAATTTGGGAAACAACAATGACTTACCTTGAAATCTATAAATTTGAATTAGCATATTACATTCTCTTTCTTCATGCAAACCTTTGCCCCATAGGAAAACCTATGGTTGTGCAAATATTTGATGATGTTCTCATCCAATTATCATGGAATTGACTTGTTTTACAAAGACGTCTTGAATTAGACAAAAGAGTGAGGAATAATTATGCTTCCAGAATACAAGATAGCAAAACTACATTGGTTCTTGAGTCACATTGAAGTTAGGATTATATCGAAAACCACAAAAGACATGGATGGAAACCAAAGATTCTATTCGCTGCACCATCATTAAGAATATATTGTTTTTAGATAATTTTTTTAATTCAGACTTTTATTCATTAGAAATGATTTCATTCTAGTCAAATATACAATCTTTCTGTGTGTGCGATAAAGCATAAAGGGAATGCATTTTGGAACATCTGTTGTAGTTTCTCATCCCATGAAGTGGGAATAGAGCCAACAAAAGTCCCTAGATTTTTGTTTAAACAATGTAATATCTAGGATAGAAAGATTGCAAGTAAATTGGAAACTTGTTGGAAACAAATCACCAACAACATTAGGCTCACCTGTTTCTAATGTTGAGAAACTATTTTCTTCGGAAAATGTCAAGCACATATTAGGTTCTAGTAACTTGAATATCTATTTAAATTTTTTCACATTCTAAGTAATCCTTTTCTCTGGTACTAAAATTTTTCTTGTTCTTGAATCAATATTTTTTGTGCACAAATAAAAATTTTCATTGAAATCAAAAACTTTTTGCACACATGTAGCATTCGCCAATCCACTAGTCGAAATCGTTTTCCTATTCTTCTCTTCCATCAAAAGATTCACATAATTCTAATATGCAATTGACCAATCAAAATTCTCATCAATACGAGAAGGTAAATTAATTGTATTAGTGCAAATAGATTTATTTTCTTTCTCCACTACACAATTCTCATTTTATAGGTCAAAACACTTTCTCAATCAATAATGCTCTCAATGCCACTTAACTACAAATTTTTTTAGTTGTATATATAATCAATGGTTGTCACTATTGTTTAAATCATCTCTTACTATTGAAAGATTGAAATCTATTATCCAAAACACTTTTCAATAAATTGCAATTAAAGATACAAAGCTAATGTTTATGGAATTAGTGCAAATAAATATTGAAATTTTGAAAACAATCTCGCCCATTTATGATTCACGTTCCTTCTACATTTCTATGAATTCTTTGTCATAATTAAAATTATCTTACATGATACAAACAATAATTATCACTTGAAAGTACTTGCTCATTTATCTCTATTACGAGGAAATTTGGTTGCATGGCTAGTCCCCACTACTCTATCATTGTCAACTTTGATTTATGAATAACCCGACACATGGACTTGAAAAAGCTAAGAGACGCATGCAATATGGCTACTCATTGCTATTTCCTCTACTCTCTTATTTGTTAATAATATCTTATTTCTTCTCGTAATAAAATAATCTATTCCATAAATAAATTTTATTTCAAAAATTAATCACACTTAAAAATAATTCATGAATGTACAGAAAATTGTCACGTGAGATGGAAATAGAAAATGTGCACATTAGCGAGTATGTACACAGAAAGGAACATGCACAAAAGTCAACAACAATTCGGCACATTTGCACAGTGGACACAATATTTGTGCATCTTTCATATCTTCTTCAATTATTCCTTCAATAATTAGCTTAAGTTATGACAATACAATTAACAAATTTGAACTATCTATTATTGAAAGAAGAAAATGGAAAAAAAAATACTTGAAGATCTAAGAATGCTCATGCCTTGAAAGTATATATGGTTCTTGCAATTTACGATTGTTGTCACCTTGGAATAGTTAAAATAATTAATTATTTTGGACTCCACATGAGAATGAAAAAACAAATGTACCATTACATCTTATACAAAATAGCGAATATTAAAAAAAAATATTGTATTGCATTTATAATTGCCAGTGAACTTTATTGTTGTATATGTGTGTGTGTGTGTGTGTGTGCGTGTGTGTAGCTAACGCAAGGTAAGAATTGCATAAAAGAACTAACGACTCTACAAGTCAATATTTTCAAGTGTTTTCATGGATCCAACATATTAAACGAAGATCGGAATGCCAACGGAGGAGGGAAAATCCCCTTAATCCTCCTCTCCAGATGACAATCTAGATTTTGCAACAATAATCAATTCACTGTAGAAAAAGAGAAAGGGAATGTATCCACATAAATATTTGTGAAAAACTTATAAGAGCTACCAAAGTCCAGCTATGATCCTTTTCTTTTTGTCGGAAGACAAAAATATTCTCTTAAAAGGCCTTCGTGGGTCAGTTTAAAGGCATGTGGCCCAATATAGCTTCGATCGAAGTTTGGATTAGCAAGACATGGAGACCTCTAACTATACTGGTGATATAACCTTTTTCACTATAGGAAAATGGGTTTTCATGTTTTTGTTCCAATTGGTGGAAGATTGAGACCTAATCTTTAAGAGTGGACAATATCTTTATGGACCAAGAGGTCTTTATTTGAAAATATGGATATTGGACTTTGATCTAGAGGACGATATCCCAACATGCATTCCAGTTTGGTTCAAACTACCTGGGTTTCCTATATTGTGCTAGGACAATGCTACTCTTTAGGTGATAGGGAATAAATTGGGTAGAACCAAAAGGGAGAATGTTTGCATGCACTTGGATTTGTGTAGCAATATATCTAGAAAAAAGGTTTACCAAAAAAATTCACCTTGGAGGATGGCATATGGCCACATGTTCAAGATTTAGATTATGATGACCTTTTAAATGTAGGTATTACCATGAATATAACCACTTTGTAAAATATTTCCCAAAAATGATGCAAGAAGGGCAAATGGATAATCCAAATTAGAATGAATCAGAACAAAAGAAAATGCAAGAGAGGAAAAAGTATAACAAAGTGACATATTCAGTAAAAAAATAGTCAATAGTTGGAGCATATTCTTCTAGGAAAAATCCTAGCCCGAGAAAAGTCGCAAATACGAGAACAAAAATGAATAAGGGGAAAAAGAGAGCACAAGGGTGTATTATATTTGCAACATTAGAAAATAATTTAGAGGAAGGATATAAGGAGTAGAAGAATGTGGAAAAAGTAATCTTGATTGTCTTGCGCAATTAATATATGTAAGGAGTAGTGGAGGAAAATTCCCTAGTCCTCAACCTGACGTAATTGCAAGGGAACTCTATCTTCTCAGAGGTGGTGAGAACTGTCCCGGAAGGAACAAAAATAATGTAGATAGATTCATTTTCACCAGTGAAAGCTAATCAAGCAATTGATGGTGGGTCATCTAAAAGGATGGGTAGAAAAAAAATAGGGAGATAAGGGATAATTTGATGGTAAAATATATTCAAATAGGATTTCAATCAAGGATAGAATCATACCAAGGGTATCATCAACAAGCTCAACCACAAAAGAAAAAACTTTGGAAGGATGCCTATAAGTCCACTTTACACATTGGTCAATAATGAATCTAGTCTCTTGAAACTCCAGGGCATTGGATAGTGACAAGAAATTGTAGAGTATGAGAGATTTAGTCAACAATATTCATCCCTCGGTGCTCTGCATCTAATATACTAAACTAAGGGAAGAGGAATTAATAGCCATCATAGGAAAATTTTGGATGAATGGAGTAGTTGTAGGAATAAGATCCAGATGAGCGTCAAGAGGAATAAACATAATCTAGAACCATAATGAGTGTTTATTTTTGCATCAATTCAAGTTTCCCAATATTATATTAACACTGTTAGACCATAGGGCCACAAAAAACTTATTGAAACTCTATAATTTTTATGATCCAGTAACTTATCTTGAGAAAAATAAATTTTAGAAGAAATTGGTGCGTTTGAAAATGTAGGAGTTTCACTCCCAAAGTATAGTAGTATGATATTTTAATACAACTCTCTCCGTGGTGTATAAATGAGGTGGTTCTTGGGTAAGGGACTCTCTCTGAGAAAACATGGAGGACTTAATTTCAGAATGGAATTTGCTTGATATGAAACCCATTTAAAAAATTTTACTTGGTCTAATAAAAGGGAGGGAGGACAACATATATCATTGAGGTTAGATTGATTTTTTATACAAAATGAGTGGATATTTGAGTGTTACATCATTAAGGTGGAGGCAATAGCCAATCCAACCTCAAGTCATCATCTAATCACGTTAAATATTAAACATGATTTGAATCTAGGCCCAATCCCCTTCCATTTTTTTGTAAATTATGGATTTAAGAGGAAACAATTATTCATATTGTGATAGAGTTACGAGTAATATAGACTTGTTTACGAACAAAATAGAATAAATATATAAACATAAACACAGATATGCAAAGGAAATTAAACTTTATTTCATTAATATCAAATAACTCAAATATGCTTACATACATATTGGAAATAAACTAGCTTGGGCGATGGTAGTTTATCTCTGAGAAGAGACATGGGGCCTACATGCCTCTGAACTATGTCGCAACCAGGCTCAAAGACCTATTTATTATTAAGAAAGAATGGAAGACCCTAAACATCCAAAAACATTACACTAGGATATGAAGTGCCAAAATTATGGGCCCCGTTGGGGTAAGTTTATACATCAATTTTTGAGGGTCGTAACTTTGGCATATGATCTTTGTTTCATGTGCACAATACCTCATTAGAAATATCTATCCGACTATAAATTTTATCTAAAAACATAAATAAAAAATTCACATTTTCTCTTTCTCCAAAAAAAGCATCGTTTAGGGCCTCAAAATGGTTCTAGAAGTTCAGGACCTGAAAAACTACCAAAATTAGTAAATTGTGCTACAATTAATGAAACTGAAAAATTCAATGAAACAATTGTGGGAGCCCAGCTAGAATAGGTGGTTGGACACCAATATCAACCTAGATCAATCCTCCCCCCTTAGGAAGAAATGGTCCACATTTCGTTGAGTCCCTCCATGAGATAGGGAAACTTCTGTTGAAGTTGGTCTTTGTGAGCCACTTGCCATGCTATAGGTGTTGGACAAGTTTGAAAGCCTAATCTAGTTGGATCCTTTTATGGTGACTTTTCTTGATTTGTATGTCCATGATCCGATCATTTGTATTGTTGGGTGTGGAGCCTGATTCTCTTCTTTATTCAGAGGTATCACCGCACTAAGCCCCAGTTCATAATGTGGTGGCAACACCACCCATAATATTTACGCTATAGGGGGGGTCCAGCATGGTAATTTTGTATTCAGGCTGAGTTGTTCATTAGGTGAAGATCTAACGGTAGACGTTATGTTTAATTTAGAGTTTTTCCCTAGAAGGCAACCCCTCGCTATACATGAGGGAATTTTATTTCATCTATGTAGATTTGTATTCTGTGTGAGAAAGGGAGAGGATATTGTGTGAGAGCGAAGAGGGAATTGCAATGCATTTGTTGTAGGTTGTATCCCTTCAATTTGCAGGATAATGTAAACGAAGGACTGGTTATTTCTTCATGGATGTAACTCAAATTGGGTGAACCACGTATATTTGTGTCTCTCTTGTTTTATGTGTTTTCTGTGTTTGTATATTTGCAATATATTTTGTGTTATGTTTCTTTGTAATATATAATTTTCTAACAGATAGCCTATTCCATGTAGTCATGGTTTAACTCTATTAGTGTGAGTTGTTCTTGCAATGTCTCATGTGTGCAATAATGGTGGAAAGTATGGTCGAAGGCGGTCCACATTTAACACTAGGTGTAGGCCAAGGAATGGGGGAATGTTGACCTCAAAAGCATTGTCTCCCATAACATTGGTAACGGTTTAAGGCCCATATTGGAGTGGTCTAAGCTTTCAATGGGTTCTAGTAAGATGTCATTACTACAAATGCAACCAAACTTTGTCACCCACTTGAAACTTATGTGGCACCCGATGTCGATCATGTCGTTGCTTGTACTTGGCATTGTACTTATCCAAGATGTCACGAACCTTCTAGTGGATGTATTGAATGTGTTAAATAAATATGGTTTCTTTATTAGCCTCAGATAGTACAGGTGTGTATATTGTCTGTGTAGTCACATGAGGCATGGCGACTTCAATTACACACAATCGTGGAAATCCTAGACCCACTTCAAAGGGACCGCAACTAATTGAGATATGGAGAACTCTATTATAATTGTGCTTCTCATAAGGATGTCTCTCATCCTAGGTTCATGCATGCTTGGAGTGGTACATGCAGAGTATGTGAACTATCATCATGTTGATGACCTTTGTCTAGCGATCAGTCTAGGGATAGAATGTAGTCGACTTGGTGAGCTTGGTGTCCAATCCTACCAAAGGCTTGACCAAAATGTGCGAAGGAACCTGATATCCAAATTTGATATAATGGTCTATGGGATCCCAAAATGTACCCAAACTCGTTAAAAGAAGAGTTTGGAAAGGTCCTCTATTGTGATACTCTTCTTGTAGACCACCAATATGACCATCTTAGGGAATCTATCCATGACCAAAATTACACAGTCATTACCATGCTTTGTAGAAGGGGGGCCAGAGAAATATTCCATGGAGATGGATTACCAAGACCAGATTGGAGTAGGCAGAGGAGTGCACAAGCATTGCTTATTAATGGTTGCCTTGGCGATGGTGTAGATAGTGTAGGATATGATACATTTCCCAACATCTTGTCAACATTTTTGCGAATAAAAGTACTTTTGTAGTGTGACCATAATTTTCTCCATAGCAAAGTGTCCTACGACCTGAATTTAGTGCGGCTCCTAAATCAACTTGGCACGCTCACTTGAAGTTACAAAAAGGTGGCCCATCTAGCATAAAAATGTGTCCTGGAGATGGAAATCAAGAACTTTCTTGCTATATACTAGAATTTTGTATGTCAAGGTGAACTTTGGATCATTTTTGTGTAGCTGCGACCAAACAGACATCTCGTGGCTATAAGAGTTGAGAATAATAGTCAGTACTACAACGGGGGTTGGTTGAGGCAGTCTGCAACATGAGTGGTGTTGTCCTTTTTTTATTTAATGTTCAAGTGGATTTGTTGCAGATATGTAGAATTTTTTTTATAGATATCGTTCTGCAACTCCCCTTATGTTTGCATAAACTAAAGAGGTTAATCATCAGTGTGGATGACTATCTCCTTCACTAGAATGTAATGCTTCCATTGCCAGAAATCTTGCACGATAAAATACATCTCTTTATCATAGGTGAGGTACTTTCAAATTGTGTTGGAAAAAATCTCACTATCATACGACACTCGATGCCCATGCTAGGTGAGGTCTATACCAATGGCATAGTCAGAGGTGTATGTATCACTTTCAAATGGTTGTCATAGGTCTAGCAATGTGAGTATCAGTGAAAAGAAAAAGTGGTGCTTCAACTCAACAAATGACTTGCCTTGGGACTCAGACAAGGAATGTTTTTTTATATAATATGACTCAAAGGCCATGTGATATGGAGAATCCCAACATGAACCTCTGATAAAATTTGCAACGCCCAAAAAGTTGTGAAGCTCTATTAGAGTGGTTGGGGTTGGCTAGTCCCAAACGACTTGAACCTTAGTCAAATCCATATGTATGTCTCACTTATCTATGATGTAACCTAGATATTAGACCTGGCTCATGCCAAAGGTGCATTTCTCCAATTTGGCATAGAGTTTGCGTTATCGTAGGGTTTGAAGGACCTACCAAATGTGTTGCAAGTGTTCTTCACAAATCTTGCTAAAGATGAGGATGTTGTCTAGATAAAAAACCATGAATGAGTTGATAAAGGGCCTAAAGATGTCGTCCATTAGCCTCATAAAAATAGCAAGGTAACTTGTCAATCCGAATGACATAACCAACAATTTAAAAAGGTCTTTCCTTCGATTTAAGGGCAGTATTTTATAAATGTGTAGGCTTTATTGGAGCTTCATGATAGCCATAATTCATATCAATCATCCTAAAATACTTGGGCCCCTTGATTTGGTCCAGAAGTTCAGCAATCCACGGGATTGGAAACCTGTTTTTTACAATGATTTTTTTTAGTGCTCGATAATTAATGAGGAGCCTCTAGGTCCCATCCTTCTTCTGTACAAGTATAATCGAGCTCCCACAAGGTGAGAAACTTAGTCAGTTGTGCTCCTTTTGTAACAACTCCTATATATTCTACTTCATCTCTTCATTTTCCAAAATGTAGGGGAAATATATCAGCCTGTTGGCTAGAGGTGCTCTAAGAGTCAAATTGATTGAATGCTTCACCTCACAATGCAAGGGTACCCCTATGGGTGATGTGAAGATGTCCCGATATTCTTACATGACCTTATCCATGTCCTGGGGTCCATGGATGTGGCCATGATATTCCCCTTACTTTGAGAGCGAATAAGTAAGAAAAAAAAATCTGAGTCTAGGAGATGATCTTACTACATTTCTCAGCAGAGATAAAAGAGATGGTGGTAGGTAGGGCTACCTCTTGTATCCTGTATAACTTATTACCTAAATAAATAATAACAATGTGAGGCCTTGACTCATACACAACATGATGCCTCCAAAAGTATGGTTGGCCTAACGATACATCAAAAACATCAAGAGGAGAAACATCACACAATACCTCATCTGTGAAGGGCTTGATGTTTTAGGGAAGGCAACATTGCTGGCTAACACAAAGATATTGTCCTTAGTGAAGCCACCTAATGGTGTATGACTATGGGTGTGGTGTGGTTGTTAGTCCCAACCGCTTCACGAACTCTACTAAAATGAGTTTCTTTTGGCTCCCATTGTTGACAATGAATTGTAGCGGCAAACCCTTGACCCACATCTATGAGTGGAATGTAGGTTTTAACCCCGTATAGAAATTACCTGCATATGAATTCTAAAACACAAAAAATAAAAAATGTGAGAGCATAACACATAAAACACATATAGACAAAGATTTCCCTTGGATCCCAAAACCAGGACTATCAGCTTGATTTTTCATTATGTTCCTTTCAATGTTATAATACATATTTCTACATGCCGAAGCATCTAATACCATGGACCGAAAACCATCACGTCCACAAAACATGTGCGAAAATCATGCACAAAACCATAGGTGGCTCTACCCAAACTAACATAGGGTCCAAAACCAAAATTTTCCGGGGCGCTGCCTCGGACACCATAAAGTGGGGTTAAGGATACACCTCAAACCCCTTATGACCCACCCCCCTACTACACACTCGGCATAATGAAGGGGGGCTCCACCCCCACTCTAACCCCCAGATTAACTACATGGGCTAGTCATCGAAAGAATATAACACAACCCAACATTATCCCACTTGTTGTTTTCTTTCCATAGGGGGCTAGAAGAGAGCTTAGTCATTTTTCCAACACTGAAATTTCCATTGTCTCTCTCCACCAAGAGAACTTCTTAGAGCTCATATATTTTTTCAATGCATCTCAGTATTCTTCAAAGTGTCCACCTTTACTAGTAACACATTTTTGTCTTCTTTCATATCCCTCACAAAGTGATACTAAACATCAATGTGATTTGTCTTTGAATGATATGGAGGGTTCTTTGCCAAGAAAATTGCACTTTGGCTGTCACAGTCTATCCTTATAGTCCCCTGTACTAACCCCACAGTCTCTGCAACCAAAATACTTCCCTGCTTGCATGAGTGGCTGCCATGTATTCTTCCTCTATAGTTGATAGTGCCACTACAGATTGTTTGGTACTCATCCAACTGGTTGCACCTCCAAATAGGTTAAACACATACCCACTTGTAGATCTTCTCTGATTTGGATCTCTAGCCTAGTCTGCATCAACAAAGCCACGAATATCCAACATTTTGTCCAATCCTAATCTTCCTTGGTAGCACAAACCATAATCGCTAGTGCCATGCAAATACCTGAAAACCCACTTCACTATTTTCCAATGCTCCTTCCATGGTTTTGACATAAACCTGCTCAATACTCTCATTGCATGTGCAATGTCTGGTCTAGTATAGACCATTGCATACATCAATCTACCGAATGCACTTGCATATGGAACATGGGACATGTCATCTTCCTCTTCTTGTGTCATGGGACAATGTTCAGCAGATAACCTCACACCTACAAGAATAGGAACCTTCACCGGTTTACTATCCTGCATATTAAACCTTTGTAGTATTGTCTCGACATACTTCCTTTGGTTTAAACAGAGCTTCCTCTTTGCCTGATCTCTTTTAATTTCCATGCCCAAAATACAGTTTGCAACACAGAGATCTTTCATGTCGAATTTGGAGGACAATTAGGTCTTCAAATCCTTGATAATTTCTTTGTCATTTCCAACCAGCATCATATCATCCACATACAAGACTAGATAAATAACATGGTCGCCAATTAATTTAAAATACACACAGTGATCTGCTTTGATTTAGTGAAGCCAGGTCCCCATATAAATGTATCAAATTTCTGATACCACATCCTTGGTGACTATTTTAACTCATACAGAGACATCTTTAACTTGCATACTAGTTCTTTCTTACCCTTCACTGCAAAGCCTTCAGGTTACTTCATGTATATTTCCTCTTCCAGATCCTTGTGAAGAAATGTTGTCTTCACATCTATCTGTTCTACCTCAAAATCAAAAGCAGCAGCAACAAATAAAAGTAATCTAGTAGAAGTGACCTTGGCAACAGGACAAAAAATATCATCAAAATCAATTCTCGACACCTAGGAATAACCTTTTGCTACCAACCGAGCTTTATATTTCTCCACCTTTCCTTCTATATTTGTCTTCTTCTTGAACACCCATTTGTTTCCAACGGGTTTCCTTCCAGCCAGCAACTCCACAAGATCCCAAGCCTGATTTTTGTGCAAAGATGTCATTTCATCAACCATGGCCTCTTTCCAAATTTTTTCACCCTCTGAATCTACTGCTTCCTTCATAGCTTTGGGATCATCATCAGTAATAGATAAAGAAAAAGTTTAACATAAATCAGATGGACGATACCTTTCTAGCTACCTTCTTTCTCAAACTAATCTTCTCACACCCGAATTTTGTGGCTCTTCATCCTCTGATTCCTCATCTGCTGTAGAGTGTGATTCTTCCTCCTTGAGTTCAAACTCTATCTTCTAAAGTTCCTTTGGTTGGACTTCATGTTTAATAACATAGTTTACCTCTTTGAACACCACATCGCGGCTGTACTCAACCTTCCATGTGACTAGGTTCCAAAGCTTATAACCCTTTAAACCATCCTTATACCCAATAAAGATGCACTTTTCAGATTTACTATCAAACTTGGTTCATTTCTCCTTTGGAACATGTACATATGCATCACATCCAAATACCCTCAGATGTGAAAGAGAGGGTTTCTTATCAATCCATACCTCTTGTGGAGTCTTATCATCCAACGTTGATGAAGGTGACCTGTTGACCAGGTAACATGCAGTATCCACTATCTCTACCCAAAATTCTTGTCCTAACCTGGTACCACTGAGCATGCTTCTTGCCCTTTCCATCAACGTCTTATTCATTCTTTCTATAACTCCATTTTACTAAGGTGCATATGGAGCAGTCTTTTGTCATGCTATACCACACTTCTTATAGAATTCTTCAAATTCCTTGCTACAAAACTCTCCACCATTATCTTTCCTTGGCACCTTTATTTTCTTCTCTGTCTAATTTTCCATGAGAGCCTTAAATTCTTTAAACTTGTCACAGGCTTCAAATTTCTTCTTAAGGAAATATATCCATGTATTCCTTGAGACGTCATCTAGAAATGATACATAGTACATAGACTTACCTAGTGATGGAACCTTCACAGGTCCAAACACATCACTGTCTAGAAGTTCTAATATTTGTTTCACCCTTTTACTACCAGAGGTGAAACTCACCAGATTCTACTTCCCATATATGCAATTTTTAGAGAAATAAAAATCCAAAGAGCTATTACTCATAACTTCTACCATACCTTTACCATGAATTATTTGAAGGCCCTTCTATCCAATATGTCCAAGCCTTTGATGCCATGACATGGTCTTCTCTCCAGAGACCACTAGATTTTCTACTTCACTTTCAGGAACCATAGAACTATTGCACCCATCAATAACAGTACTATCTTGCAGCTTGTACAGAGTTCCAATTTGAACTCCCCGCATCAATACCAGTGCTCCCCGAACCATTTTGTAGGTATCCTTGACGAACACTATATTTACACCTGCATCATCTAGCTTGCTTACAGAAATCAGATTTATAGCCAATGCAGGAATATACAGAACACCTAGAAGTGTTCTAACCCTTCCACCTTGCAACTTCAACTTTACTTTTCCACGACCAATGATTCTAGCCCTCCTATCATCCCCTAAGAAGACATCACCACCATCCTATTTCTCATACTCACAGAACCACTCTCTATGGGGAGGAAGAGAAAGGATGCACCTGAGCCAATCAACCATGCCTCACGATCTACATGTGTACTTGAAGAAGCCAAGTACACATCCCCACCTTCATGGGAGGTGGTTTTTGCCTTTGTAGAAGGAGCATCATCAGACCCCTTTCCTTTATCATGAGCTTTAGATTTACAGTCCCTTTTGTAGTGGCCTTCATTTCTAAATTTCCAGCACACCACCTTTATAGGTTTTCTTGGAGATTTAGATCTCCCTCTAGATTTAGATCTCCCACTCGATGACTTATTTTTGTTTCTGTTATGGGACCGTCCTCGTACATATAAGGCATCACCATTCTAGCTCTCCATATTTTTCCATCTCATCTCCTCTGTCAGCAAGGATGAGACTATTTCATCAAACTGCAAGGTAGTTGCATTGCTACCTATTGCAATAACTAGACTATCCCACGAATCTGGTAGAGAAAACAACAAACTGATGCACTTATCCTCATCTGAAATTTTAATATCATCAGATGCTAACTGACTTACCACAATATTAAATGGATTTAGATGCTCTGTCGTTGAGTCTCCATATTTCATCCTTAGGTTATATAGCTTTTTCCGTAGGAACAGTTTATTCACTAGAGACTTAGATTGGTACAGAGTCACCAACTTGTCCCACAAAACCTTCATCGTAGCTTCCCCTGATACATTCAACAATAATGAATCCGAGACACACAATCGTATTGTGCTCTTTTCCTTCTTATCCAACTTCTTCCATTCTTCATCGAACACTCCCGTTGGTTTAATGCCTGGATCTACCATGATCCACTGATATTTATCCACCAACAGATCCTCCATCTTGAGTTTCCACAACTCAACACTCTGACCATTAAATTTCTCGATCTCTATCTTTCCACTGCTCTCCATCTTCTTTCACCACCAGAATCGATCTCGCAGATCTCCCACTGAACAGGGTCTACTACAGGCCCGAGCGAAACCCCTCAGCAACAAAGTCATCCCCTTGAAGCCAAAACTTCTCTGATACTGAACGTAGGTTTTAACCCCATATAGAAATTACCTGCATACGAATTGTAAACCACAGAAAATAAACAATGCGAGAGCATAACACATAAAACACATATACACAGATATTTCCACTAGATCCGAAAATCGGGACTATCAGCTTAATTTTTCATTATGTTCCTTTAAACGTTATAATACATATTTATACATGATGAAATATCCAATACCATGGACCAAAAACCATTGTGTCCAATATCATGGACCGAAAACCATCTCGTCCAAAAGACATGTGCAAAAATCATGCACAAAACCATAGGTGGGTCCGCCCAACCTAACATAGGGTACAAAACCAAAATTTTTTCAGGGCACTGCCCAGACCCCATAAAGTGGGGTTACGGGTACAGCTCAAACCCCTTATGACCCCCCCCCCCCCCCCCCCGCGCTACACAATCAACGCAATGAAGGGGGCTTCTGCCCCCCCTCTAACCGCTCGTTTAACTATGTGGGCTAGTCAGGGAAAGAATATAACATAACCCAACATGGAAGAGAAACTCCCCCTTGTCTGGATATTTGGGCTGAATTTTTATGGATCTTGGTGGTGGCAACACTGGCACTGGGCTCCACATTGATAATCTTCTTCCCTTTGTGATTTCCGTTGTTAGGTTCCTACTCAGATTCAGAATATGCATATGATTCTAAAGCCTTTATCTTTGCCACTAGTGTTTGTTGGGTGCGACACTCACTTTTTTTGTGAGTGGGGCCCTTATAGAACTCACACAACTTTCATGTGTCCTTCTTTGTATTCGTGTTGTTGTTCTTTGCTTTCAGCTTCAACGAGTTGTCTTGGGTCACCCCATCTTCAATTTGTCCTTTGTTCAGTGGTTTAGGGGTGCTTTTCGCTTGCTTTAGATTCATAAATCCAAAGTCTCACTTCTTTTGTTTAAACTTCTGCTTGATATTGAGAGTGTACCGGTAGGTAGCACTAAGCGACCACATGTCTAGGAACTCCATATTGTTCTGATGTATTTTTGTAGACAATCATGGTACTTGAGTACCAGATGCTCCTCAAAATCCTTGATAACCAACTTCATGCAAAGGGTATGAATTTTTTTTGTGAACTTGGGCATGTCTTGGTCCCTTCCCTACCATAATTTGGTCCACTTTATGCACTTACCTTCATAGCTCTCGACAAGGTAATATTGCTCCTTGATGGCATCTTGAAAAGTATTTCAAGTGGGTGTAGTTGAAAATAGTGAGGGTTCCCTCTCATCCTTATGGTCACAGTAGGTTTCCCACCAATCCTTGATGTGGGGGCGGCTTTGAGGAGTGAAAAGTAATATTTTCCCTATTGGAAAAATCATGAATAAAGAAATACCCTTCCAATAGATTTAATCATCTATCTATTGTGTCTACATCTATCTGGCCTTGAAATGTAGGAATATCAAAGCTGACTTGTACCTTGAAGGGAGTGGTTCCTACAGAGTGGATTCCATATGAATATGTGTTTCTTGTGGGCATCCGTCGAACGATCTAAGCAAAGTTTTCCATCATCACGTTCTTCTATCACTCAAGGGATTCTTCGAGCAATGTCTTGAAGGGATATCCTACTCCCTTGTATTTATTTTCTTCTGCCATGGGAGGTCGCCTGGGTTTTTAAGGTTGGTCTTCCAAAGTTTCAACTAGTTTGAGCCCTAATTCCTTATACCCCGACCTCATTGGGGACATACAAAGAAAAATACAGAAAGGGCAGACTGCTCTGACATAACTAATCCAAGCTTATGCATGAACACAATAGAATATAGATATAAGCCTAAACACATAGATGTAGTAAAAATAAAACGTCATTTCGTTAATATCAAAGAACTAAAATATGCTTACATACAGATTGGAAATAAACTAGCTCGGGCGATGGAAGCTTATCTCTAAGAAGAGATGTGGTGGATGCATGTCTCTGAACTATATTACAATGAGGCTCGAAGACCTATCTATTATTGAGAAACAATGGGAAACCCTAAACATCCAAAACCCTAACCCTAGGAGATGAAGCGCTAAAACTATGGGTCTCACCGTGGTAAATCGGTACATCAAATTCCCGAGATCGTAACTTTGGCATGCAATCTTTGTTTGACATGCACAATAACTCATTAGAAATATCTATGAGAGGAACATAAATTGTGACAAAAAATGTAAATTATATTCTCCTGGTTTCCTGTTTCCCAAAAAAATATTGTTTAGGGCCTCAAAACAACTCTAGAAGTCGAGGACCTGAAAAACAACCAAAAATAGTAAATTGTGCTACAATTAAGGAAACTAGAAAAATAAAAGAAACAATTGTGGGGGTCCAAGAGGAATAGGGGGGGTGACCAACAATATCCACCTGGATCAATGGGAGGCGCCTATATTGGGCTCCACTTCTTTCGTTTAGGAAGAAAACTTGAGAAGGGTGAAAAAGGCTTTAAAATTTTAGACAAAATAGGAATAAAAACCTCCAGGAGTGAAAAGGAAGGAATTGCAGGCTCAATTAGATGGTTTAACCCTCCTTATCAAAAAAGGATACGTAAAAAATTCATAGATCAAACATGAAAGGCAGTTGAGGAAAGAAATTTTCAAGCAGTTTCATTTGGAAGAAGAGGAATGGAGAGTCATGTCGCGAGCTTTGTGGTTGAAGGTACGAGATTGTAAGACAATTATTTTCCATAATCAAGTGAGAATTAGAGAATGAAGGAACAAAGTTAAAGAAATCATTTTAGAATATGGGAAAAGAATAAAAATTTTGGAGAATTGAAGCAGACATATTATATCTACTTCAAAAATATGTAAACAAAATAGGAGGATAGGAAACGTTATGATTAGGAACAAGTGTTACTAGAAATCCAAATTCTAAAAAGGAAGAATAAAATATGGATCTTCTTATAACATTGGCATAAGAGGAGGTGATATTGTCAATTTGGTCCATGGAACCAGATAAAGCTCTAAGGCCAGATGGGTTCACAATTCATTTTTACCACAAATTATGGAATTTGATTATGTACGATTTGCTAAGGATGCTCAATGGATCAAAGAGGAAGGAAAATTTAGGAGGGAGTACAAATTAATTATCTTTTTCTCTCATCCCAAAAGAACACAAGCCAGTGAACTTCTCAAGATTTAGGCCTATCTCCCTATGCAATGTTTCCTACAAGAAACTTCCAAACATTTTAGCAGATATAAGAAATCTGCTATTGGGGAAGATTATATAATTATATCAATCTGGCCTTATATATCGGAGACATATAATGGGTAATGTAATATTATTCTAGGAAGTAATGTATTCAAACAAAAAATTATGGTATAAAGGAATGGAAATAAAAGTGGATATGGCTAATGCTTTCAATCAAGTTCGACACTCGTTCCTATTTGCGATAATGGAAAAGTTTGGCTTTGACTGAGAATTAATCCATTGGGTCAAAGCATATATAGTAGATACATATATAACCTCTCTATTGAATGGAGGATAAACATCTTTTCTCATAGCTTCAAGAGTTCTTTGTCAAGGGTGTCCTATTTCACCCTTGCTTTCATAATAATGGTTAATTCTCTTAGTAGAAACTTGGAAGCTAAATGGATCAAAGGTCGATTGGGAGGATTGAAAATAGATTGATATAAAGGAACTATCAGTAACTATAAATTTCCCAATGATATGATTTTTCTAGGTGGAGCTTCTGGAATAATAACAAAACATTTTAAAAAGGTCTTAAATTTATACATCTACTATTCTCGAGGTGACAAAAATAGAATAAAGAGCCAAATTTATAGGTGGAATCGTGATGATTTAGTTATGAGAGAAATTGTGAGCATTTTAGGATTCCATTGTTCTTCTAAATGGGGATCCCTCTGTTAGAGTCGGTCTGGTCAGTCCTCCATCAGAGATCAAAACTCTTTATGCATTTCATGATTAGGTGTCCCGCTCCATTCTCCCAGTTGCATTCTGCTAGGGGCATGCCATAATCTGGCGGAGAAGGTCATTATAGTCATTCCCCCTCATGTCTGGCTCCTGTTGGCTCAGGTATTTTGTCAATCATTGTCAAAGTCCATGACAGTCAAGGTCTGGTCCTTTATGCGACAAATGTCATTTCGAGGTCTAGGTCTAGGAATTCATCAATTTGGTCTTTGAACATGTCTAGTAAAGCCATGCATGCCAGAGTGAGGCCCTTACACAGTTATGGTTTAGAAAGCTTCATCATCACGTGGATAAACTCCGACTCTTCTCCAAAACTCTATTTTGAAGAAAAGTCAAACAACGTCATTTATGGCAAAATTTTCAAAAAAGTCGTCGAGTGATTTTTTCAGATGCAGTCATGGTTTCCGTGCCCAAATGTCCTGTCATGCAATCCCCGTAAAGAGTGCCGAAAATTGCATCATTCGGGCTAAAATTTCAAAGGGAAAGTGAAAATCAGTGTGTTTTGAAGTCAGTGAAAAAGTGAAAAACTCAAACATTAGAAAAATGGGTTTTTGAAGAGGAAAAAATTAAACCCATCTCTTCCTAGGCTATATATACCAATTTTTGCCAAAAGAAAATGCATTATGCCATTACAAGTCTTGGAGAAGTGTTGGGAAGGTGTGAGTGTGCATTAGTGAGCGATTGAGCGAGTTCGAGGCGACCTTGGAAGGAGCAGCGCATATAACCAGGAGCACGGCGCACATAAAGGGCATGGCGCACACGCAGCCTACCCACAGTCTAGTTTTCTCAAGCACATGACGCATACCCAAGGTGCGGCGCACTGGGCTTTGCGCACTGTGCATATAGTCAGAGGAGCAAATGAGGAGCTGGGAGCGGTTTGGAGGTGAAGACAAGGGCGCAGCGCACACAGGCAAGGGCACGACGCACATAGCACCCACCCACCATTCAAGCCCATAACGAGCACGGCACACACCCGGGGCGTGGTGCACACAGACACGGGCGCCGTGCACAGAGATAAAGCACCCAGAACGTGCCAAAACTCCCTAAAAATTTTTGTGAAGCCCCTCTAATTGCAAGGTAGGCCCTCAAACTCACTTGTGCATCAAATTTGATAAAGAGATGGTGGGTTATTGCCGGTGATTGAATGCAAAAACATTCCATAAGGCAAATACAAGAAGACACCAAAGAAAAACCATTTTGCTAGGGTTGTGTAATAGTGTTGTTGCTGCCAAGGTTATTTTTCCTACCTTACTCCTGTCCCTTATTCCCCTATGTCATTTTTTTCCCTATTATCACTACCCCAATGCTACCAAAATCATATTCCCTTTCCCCTCCTCATATTGCTCAAATAAAACCCCAAAACCCTACCCCATCAAAATACCCAAACTCCTCCCATATCCCTAACAAATTTCCCCTATAAACCCTATCCCCATTTCATCACTCCCTTCCTAACAATCACTGTTTCATTGTTCCCCTTGGTAACAGATATTTCAAAGGCACCCAGCCTCCCATAATCATTCAAAGGGGCAGCCTAATCACAGTCCGCATTGCATTCATGTCATCACAGCATTCGTCCGAGTATGAGAGGGAGGCACAGAGTGACTCATCCTCAGAAGAGCAGGCTCCCAGGAGACACCACAAGAGTGGCAAACATGTCAGGGATGAACCCACTACCCTCACCGAGTTACAAGCATGCCCTCTTGCCATGTCATGCTTCCAGCACTTATCATGTTT
>APFE030007942.1:100548-120600 GCA_000404065.3 Pinus taeda | reverse complement strand
GAGCAGTGGCATAAGAAGAAGAAGGTGGAAAGGCAACACTATGAGCCTTACATCAAAACCAGATTCTTGAATGAGCTCACAAGAGTATTTCCCTTCAAATACTTGAAGAATGAGTATGCTCCGCTCATGAGATTGATCATGAAATACTTCAGCTATGAGGGGAGGTTCTCTCGACTGTATGCCTATCACATTCACTTTCTCATGCCCTTTACTAGGGTGAGGATGATGAGCCTCCCATTTTTCATGTGCAGGAATATAGAGAGGATGAACACCTTCATGCTGCATAAGACCCCTCAGCAGTGGCTTAATAGTGTGTATCACTTCGCTCTTATCCGGATTTTGGTAGATCATTAGTTGGGATTGCAGGGCATTGCTTGGGAGGACTTCATCTCCCGTGACTTCTTCAGCACACCACAAGTACTATCAGAACCTGAGTAGGAGCTGGGTGGTCCTTCTTATTAGCATGAGCACCATGAGACCACGATCATGCCATTTTTGGTGACATATCAAAAAGGTAGTAGGAACTTGTTTGCAGCAGCAAAGCGAGTGTTATCTCCACCTGGGGTGGAAGGGGCCTCACCTCCAGGATCGACTACATAGGTATTGGAAAAGGGCAAGGAGCCCGTACATGATGAGGGACCATCAGGTGTACAGGAGACCGATGTCATCCTCATTCAGGATGAAGCGACAGAGGCAGAAAATGCCAAACTTAGGATGACCATTCAGGAGCAGGACATGGAGATCAAAGACTTGATACTCAATTTCGAGAGGGCTAGATGAGTCATCAAGTATCTGGAGCAGAGAAACACACAGCTTGAGGACCAGCAGATGATCATGGAGTTTCAAAGCATCCATGAAAATCGACAAGTTATCCAGCAGAGGCAGATCGAGCTCACTACCTTGGAGCAAGAGATCAACAACGATCATGAGACTTGGTTGGATCGGGTCAATCTACACTTGGAGAAAATGCTAGAGAAGGAAAATAGGGACAAAACCATACTGAGGAGGATGGCTTGTCATTACAGGGCACGGAACATGAGCGCAAAGGCCTGAATAAGGAGCTTGAAGGCTAAATTGAGCAAAGCAACAAAAGAAGCAAAAGAGGCAAAAGAGCAAGATCAGCTTCGAATCTTAGTTGAAGATTCCTTGGTGCAGCATAGTACTTCATAGAGGACTTCAAGCCCAAATTTCAAGAAATTTTGGGAAATTTTGGTCACATGAAAAATTTTTGTCACAAACACAGGTTTTTTCTCTATACACGCCGCGCCATCGGCGCGACGCGGAAGATTGGGAGCTCCAAATGAGAAACGGTTTGCATTTTTGGATTCAGCATGAAAAATCATGACTACTAGCACATGGAGCAAGAAATTTGGAGAATATCTTGGCCACCAAAAGGGCACAAAAGACTCAAAAATGGCCTCACTACCCCTATTTTGAAACACAGGAAGTAGTGTGGGGAGAATGACGATTTGGAGGGGCAAATGAGCTCCAAATTCAAAAATTCCACTTGGGTTGGAAAGTAGACATGACAGGCTATCCAATGCGCACACTTGGGCACATTTTGGACTCCTGAAAGTGCCTCAAAACTATCCTCAAAGTGGCATGATGCATACAGGAAAAGGGCGCAGTGCATATAGGAAAAAGGGCCAGAATGCCTCTATTTCACAAAATTTCGCTTCCCGACTTTTTGTAAGTGGGCCCACTCATATGCACTTTATTTTTTCAGCATCTAAGGCAGTTTTATAAGTATTTTCACTCCAGATGGTCAGTTATCCTAGTGGCAAAGGAAGGAAAAGGGCCACCCAAGCCATTTGTCATGTTTGTGGCACTGCACCTGTAGCTGTTGTTTGGCTCTCCACCTTCATTTTGTAATGATTCAAGTAACTCCCCAACCCTTGGGTGTTCTATCTCTTCATGGCACATTCTATATATTGTATGCAAACCATTTGCAATGGGTTGGTTGGCTTGTAACTTCTGGGAGACTGTGGGAAAGAAACTTTGTTTCTGCATTGTATATTTTTTACAGAGGATTAATGAAGGCAGTGGTTGTGTTACATGAGATTCATGTGGTTGTGAGTGTAGAAAATGTGTCTATTATATTTCATATGTATCTTGTTATGTTTCATAGCTCATTTCATATTCATCTCCATTGAAATTTTGTAAGTTAGCTAAGGTAGAATTCAATTTTATTGCTTTGCCTGTGGGAAAATTTCATGTTCAGTGTTCATTCTTCGGTTGAAAAGGATTCATGTTGTCCATGCCCTTTTCGCCCTCTTAAATCGATCTCTCCATTCCACACTATCTTAAACTAAATTGCTAGGCTTTCCGCCTACCTTGCGTCATGAAATAATTTGTGCCTTTGTATTAAGTTCTCTGTTCATTGAGGTCTAGTGGTCCCATAACATCCCAGAAACACAGTCATTCATAAAAGACACTCCTTTTATTTATATTCACTTACTAGCCTAAGATAAATAGTTCACTGTAAGTCATCTCAAGCCTTTTCGTTTATCCATTCACTGAGTGTGACTCGGAGAGAGCCCTCTCCTGCTCTGGTAGGGCTAGCTACCAGACTGAGCGTGGTTTGTGGTTAGCCTAAATTTTGCCTTCTTTTAACCTAAGGCAGATTTAGGTGCTAACACCCTCAAATATATATTATATATGTTATTATATAATATTATATATATATATATATATATATATATATATATATGCCAATATCATAAGGAAAAACCTCGTTTAAAGAATGGATAGGAATAAGAAGCGAAATAAAAAAAAGAAATAAATGAAAGTTAGGGAACAAGATGGTTAAATCCTCTAGGAAGAGTAGAGTTTATTAAATCAATCTTAACTTCTCTCCCTATCTATTAGTGATATAGCTTGTTATCCACTTCGGGTATTGTCCCAAACATTAAAATATTGATAAGGAAGTTGCTTTGGGAGGGAGGGAAATAAAATGAAAAGGAATTTCATATGGTAAATTGGAACATGATCTAATCTCCAAAGTCACGAGGAGGGTTGGGAATAATGGATCTAGGATTAATGATCAGGGCTCTAAGAGCAAAATCCTCTAGAAATTAGTCTTTAATACAAAAGGATGGTGGAATATATATTCTTCAAAAATACTTCAATCATGGGGATTGTCTGAGACTAGAGACTCACTCATGGACTAGAGTGGGTTCCCAGATATGTAAATTGTGCCAAGCAACATCCAACGTAATATTCTTGTTTCTGGGATTGGACCCCAGAAATGGGAGAAATTTCAACATATGGAATGATATTTTTCATTCTCTAAAATTCCTAAATCTTTTTAATAGAATTGAAGGCCTCAAAGACTAGATGAGGAGAAGAGAGAAGAAAATGTTATATGACATTTTAGAATGGTTTCAAGATGGCTCATGGAAAGGCTGGTTCATTCCTTCCCCTCCTCAACATCTGAGGCAACTAAAGAAGATTCTAATGGAAGCCCTTCAAGGATACACTCTAGTAGATAGAAACATATTGGACGCGAGAAGTTGGAAATAAACTCCCAATGGGTATAGAGTTAATTTGGGGTATCATATTTTATTGGAATACAGAAGAATATCCGCTCTTGACATATTGTGGAAAGTAATTTGGAAAAATTATGGGATACCCAAGGTTAACTTATGTTGTTGTAAACTATCTCATGGGGAAATTGTTGATGACAGAGAACTTGAGAAAGAGGAAAATTCAAGTTCCTTCGATAAGAATTTTATGAGAAAATAGAAAGAGAGAACAAAACACCTTTTCAAGAGGTGCGAATTTTCCCTAGGTTGATAAAAAAAGGAATTTTGGGAGACGGTAGAGATAATAAGGATTCCAAGCTCCTAGAAACAAATGTTCTTAAATTAGAGACTATACGCCCCAAATTTTATAAATGAGAATCATTTTCTCTGAAGCTTCTAGTCTGCTCTACCTAAATATCTATGCTAGAAAATTTGGTTAGTAAGGAATAGACCAATGTTTCAAAATTTAGAGTCAAATTTCATGAGAACAGTATATTCTACAAAGGCCTTTTTACCGGAAGATTTATTAGAGGAAAAACTTAACTATAGTGATTTGGAGGGAATGGGAAAGAAGGATAAATCTTGCGTTCAAGATCTTACAATCATGCCATGTAGCACCAAATTTCAGAGAAGGCGAGCTAAAAATGATAATTGGAAATTGAGGATGTATTTTTAAGAATTCCAAGAGTGGAAAATGCAAACTTAGATGACAATGTTGTTCTTTGATGGAGCTTCAAAAGGTAAGCGAGGGTTGGTAGGAGTGGGAGGGGTTATTGTGCACCCCAATGACTCAATAACCTAATGTTATTTTTGGGGATTAGGGGTAACAACTAATAACTAAGTTGAATCATATGCTCTCTAGTTGGGATGTCAATTTCTAAGACCCATATAAGAAATATTCTTGTGTTGGGAGACACAAAATTAACAATAAAAAATCTTTGAGACCTATTATGAAAGAAATTTGATACAAAAGCATGACTCTAGCTTTACATTAAGGACCAAATAAAAAAGTTTGACTAGTTGGGCCTTATCACACTCTTAGGCACTGAAATAGCCAAGATAATGCCCAAGATAACAAAGGTACACAAATGTGAAATGGATAGATAAAGAGAGGGAAAAATTCCACCTTTTTAATACCATCATAAATATGGTGAAGGCGTAGGAGAAGCATAATGAGGTCTAGGAAGAAACAATGAGCCAATTGAAAAAGGATGTGCATGAAGAGGGCATAGACAAAGCATCAATGATAATATTGGTTGATAGTTATTTGGATAATCGATATGACATAAGTTTCCTAGACACAAGACTACCCCCGTTGGAGTTGAATTGTCAATGCGAAAAATTAGGTGGGAAAGTTGAAGACGAAATTGGGGAATTTTTTGGTGGATAGGAAGGCAAGTGAAAGAAAAAGTAATGAGGCAAAGGTACATAATAAGCCAACTAGAATAAAATTAGTTATGGAAAAGGGTTTGGAGGAGAATGAGAACCAATTGGAGTACTTTAGTCCCCTGACTAATTGAGATATGATATTTTTTTTTATATACATACTTAGTATTTTCTATACGTTATATAGTTGTAGTGTGGGATTTTTGGGAATATTTTTAAGGTCATCTTTTGGTCTGGATGATTTTGTAAAGAAGATTGGCTTAAATATGGGGAATGTTGAAACTACCCAATGTTTCGATAATAATTCATATAAATATAATTTTTATTGTGAAAAAAAAAGAATCACACAAAGTGTAGTGAAGCATGAATTGCATCATGATCACTCTAGTATGAATGTGAAATAGGAATGTGACATTGATGAAGAGGAAAGTTTTTCCAAATGTGATCAATGGTTGTCTTATTTCCCAAAATAAAATTCCTCATCACTTCTTATAATTATTTGCACCACACGTACTCTAACAATTGTTTACATCATTTGTTATTTGAATTGATGTCGATATTTAAATCACCAACAATAATAAAAAATGTAATCACCATGCGTGAATTATTCCATTTCTATTGCTATCACTTTAAAGATTTCTGAAATAAATAAAATTGGTGCAACATATACATTTATTATGAATATTTAGCATTGGAAATATACTTATGAAAAAACAAGTTTAATTCCGTTCTTGTAAAAAAGTTTCATTGATTCAATCTCTCTTTTTTCTGGAGGCAAGTACTCCATGAGGACAGTTTGATACGTTGAAATTAAATTTGTATAATTAAGTATTTAATGGAGGAAATTTCATATGTGTTTCCTGCATATAGATAATGATAACATTAATTAGGTCTTCTTTACACACAATGTCATCCACATGAACATGTAGACTTCGCACATTCAAACATGCAATCATTAAAGTACTCACACCTATTGTCGGCTTCTCTATGTATCAAACATCTATATGAAACAATTCTATATTTTTTTTCAAACTCAACTGTAATGCTATCAATATTAGTCCATGTCATTGTTTCATTCATTACATTTTATGATTTTTTCAAACAATAAGTATGCATTCTCGCAAGTCAAACATTGTTCCTTAAAATTGTCCTCTTGAATAATATATGGGACATATAGCATTAATCATTCTCTATAAGAATTATTAGGGTCAATATGTTTATTATACTTTATGTATCTTATAATGTATGGTCTCTCAGTGCCTCCTCTTGTCTTACCTTGTAGTATATAACATGATGCAAATTATGCTAAGAATACATGTTCAACGTTTTGTGGATGTTGCATATATGAATTAATAATTTATAAAAATGTTATGTTTTCTTTATAATATGGTTCATGCTTGAGTTCTTTTGGTTTCTTTAGTAAAAAAATTAAATCATCCTCACTGAAGTCTTGATAAACACACATTTTCTTGAACTAGTATTCATCAGCATTGACAATGCTATATATACAACTTGTTGTGCAAATATTTGTTTTAAGTTCAATAAACCTTTTCCAGGTCGTTCAATTGTTTCTATGATATCACCATCATTTTTTTGAGATTCAATTTGTACACATTTAAACAATGATTTCATTGTTTTATCTAGTTATGTCAAATATGAACTACAATAATTAACTCTATCATATGAGTCAAGTACAAATTGGGCATCAATATTTCCACCCTACATTAATGAAATATGTTGAGTGAATTTACTAGTCCATATGTCTACTAGTTGTCTTTTAAAAAAAGTTGTTCTTTGTTTCATAGTACATTGAATTGCATGGATATAATAGAATTCGCCTATAAATATTTTATCAAGAAAACTATCAAATGTACATGTCTCATCATGTGCCATATTCTTTATTGCATCAAATATCATTCTTGCATTCACTTTGTTTTCATTGTCAAATTCCATAGGCTCAAGTAATTACATCTTTGACATTGGTGGAATTTGAAAATTGAACCTACAATGCATCTATTTTCCTTCCTACAAGCTTTTGTATGACATGACATTGAATTATTTTCATATTTGGAGGTAGTTTAGTTTAACCATAACACAAGTACTTGTAAATAGAACTTTCAATTTCAATATTCTTACGTGTTCCATATATAGGAGCATTTTTTACATATAACAAACCATGTTCATGCTCGCTTCCTTCATTTTAGAATTTTGTTACAACGAATAGTCAACAACGTCACCAATTATTTAGATTCATATAAAATTAACTGGTGTCTAACATTCATTCTACTTCTGTAATATCATACACAAGTAATGGGGTCATTACTTAGCAAGGTATCAATATCATCTTCCTCTACTTCATCTTCTGTTGATGATTTTTTCTCTCGATGCATTTGTGGCAAAGTCTTTACTAAAGGCTCCAAGCCATGTTCGACATTACTAAATGAGAAAAACAAAGTCAATGGACCCAACTGTCATATATCGCATACAAGTTCTTTCGCAAATGAAAACAATATTGTGGAAATGTCCATATTAAGCTAAGATCCATATATGCAATGTATAATGCTAGAATGCATTTCAAAATTTTCTTTGTTTTAACATATCTAGTTTTTAGCTTTTAGTTTTTTTCCTTTTAATTGTCCTTTACATATACGAATCCAAATTAAATTGAATACTTGACTAATGATATTCACACTATTTTGGAAAACAAATTTGCTAGATGATATCAAATATCATGATCTTAATGAAAAACTTCCCACTGAGAAATATCATGATTTGTAAATTTTCTTGCATCATTGTCAGATCATTCATTCCCATAAAACATTGTGGGAAAGCTCATCTCCTCCAAAACCCTATGTTCGAATATGCCCCACGACCTATAGCCTTCACCTAGAGAAATTTTTATTTGATTATTACAAATATTATAAATACTATATGAATCGCTAAATCCATGTAACATTGTTTTTGTTACTAGTTCTTGATCATAGTAATCATTATCATCATTGCTTTCTATGTTTCTCTCACATGCATATGCATCCTTTTTTTTTATCAAATATTTCTTTCCAATTTTTCTTTATTCTAACATTCTCTAGTCTATAAAGTGGAGTTTTATGAAATCATTTCAATGCCTTCATTACTTTATGAAAAAGCATTCTCCCAACAACAAATATGCTCTTAAACATTAAGCATATTTTAATTTCCACAACCATTGTACTAGACTAATTTATGTCACGAGGAAATCCAATTTGAATTCTAAATGTGTTAGCAAGTATATTGAGTAGTCCACCAATCAATGCCAACTATGGTTTTCTAAAATTCTTTCCAAGTTGTCGTATTTTCAAAAATGGTAATGCTAATGATATTAGTCTTTCCTCCAATGCATAAATTTCTTTCACCGTGGAAATTTTTCTATTACACCTAATTCAATATGGAACCACATATTTGAGAACTTTGTTATTGTCTAATGATTTTCTGTATTTTTGGCATATACACTTAACTTTGGACATATTGCTGAATTATTTTTCTATGACATCTCTTTTAAACCAACTTTGATTTCATATTACACAACCATAAATATGAACATCTTATATTTTCTTAAAATATTATTGTTTGACCACTATATAAAATTTATAATTAAACATCTATGATAATTATTTATGTTTATTAGGAAATATGGTATTCTGTATTGACGTTCACCACTTCAATCATTTTGTAATCAGATTTTTTTCAATAACATTATTGTTTATTGTGTATTTTTTGAGTTCATGCAATGTACAACATAGTATTTTGGTTACATTGACAAGGTTGTATTAAGTTCGATAACATTTTCATCAATGTTGATGTTCCTGTAGCTACAATTTAATGGCTTCATATTTTTCTAACAATACTTGCTTTGAGAATGTCCTTGTTTCTTATATGTTTTTTGAGTTGTTGCAATGATAGTCACAATCTCTTATTTCCATTGATAATATTTGTGCCAAGTTTTGTGACATTTTCATCTATGCTCATGTTTTCAAAGTCACTCGCATTAACCTCACTATGTTTTTTTATTGAATTCTTCTATATATTTTTCTTCATTAATTTCTTCAATTGGACGTGAAATGATCTTCTCGTGTACTATATC
Organism: Pinus taeda; assembly: GCA_000404065.3. Taxonomy (NCBI): domain Eukaryota; kingdom Viridiplantae; phylum Streptophyta; class Pinopsida; order Pinales; family Pinaceae; genus Pinus; species Pinus taeda. The sequence goes on along the minus strand of APFE030007942.1, from coordinate 111,570 downwards.
TTTCAAAGGTTCATAATACAAATGACTTAAACTCGTTCTAAATTGTATAAGATGCAATATCATTGTGTCTTTCTCGAACTCGTGAAATTCATCTACCCAACTAAAGTATTATCAGACCATATGGATATAGTTATATTCAAGATATACCATATCCAATCATAAAAGAAAAGGTAACCATATATATTCCCTTTTTTATATGGCATTGCTAACCTTATAATGTATCCTTGCCAATCTACTATTCTAGGAAATTGCATAATTGCATGTTCGTTCATGTATTTTTCTATGGATTTTAATGCAAATGAATCATTATTCATGATTTGATTGCAAAACGATTGTGAAGCTATGTCTTATAAATAGGAAACATCATATTCATTCTCCATCAGTTGACATATTGTTTCAAAACAACTGTCACCGTACATATTGTTGAACCCGAAAAATCTCTTAAACATATTTCTACTCATGCTTTATTCTATTTGCATCCATCTATGTTTTATTTGTCTGTCCATTGTTATATTTTTTATATGTTCATAATCAATTCTTGTTGAACATTTTTTCTTGCACAAAAGTGGTTTGAACTATATGGAAATTAGATTTTTGTCATGGAACAATATGTCATGACTTTTTTTTGCATAAATTTGAATTAAAATCCAAATATCTTTTCATTTTTTCTTTGAATAAAGTCTTAGTAGAAGTTTTTGCCAATTTGATAGCCAATGTATACAAAATATGTCCCCCCAATGTCCTTTCGTTTATGGAGAAACAAAATTTGATCCTAATTTTGTCATCCTTTCTAGGTAAGCATCTAGGCTATTTATACCATGCATTTGTATCAATGCATCTATATTCAATTCACATTCATAAGATAGTATTGCTTCAACATTCTGTTCATGTAAACAATTATTGAAATGTAGTATCATTCCTTTGCATAACTTTATTCATGTGTACTTAAAATGCAATAGATTTTTCATAGTATCGAATAAGAAGTTTCTTACAACATATGAAAAAGCGTTTAAACAAAATATATTATGATGCCTTATAATTGCATCTGTATGATTTATTTTTATAGTAGGTGAATTCTTCTCCATTCTCACTTTTCTAATCACTCTTTAAAAACACTTGTAAATTGATGCTTTAGCAATTACACTTCCAAAAATTTCTAAATTTACTATGAGATATTGCTCCATCATAACCACAACATAAAAAATGTACAGGAAAGACAACAAGATGATATATCTACACATAATAAAGCAATAAGAAAACAAAAAATACACACATTAATAGCATATGCATATCCACATCGATTCGTTTATTACCCTTCTCTTCAGATGAGTTATAGAATCACAAAAAAAATGAACCACAACATACCTGATATAGATATCATAAAATTTGTACCTATTTTCGAAAACAAATTATATGCATGATTGTTATCCTAATGAGAAAAACACATAGCATATTATCAATTTCGACAACTTTGGGAAAAACCATTTGTAATGAGCCCCCAACCCCCCGCCCCCAAGAACTAGTCCGATATGTGCTAGAAACATGCATGTCAAAAAATAATGCATGATGAACACTTGCCCAACGCAACTACAAACACATTAATTATTAAAATTGAATTACAAAAGCTTCTTAAAACATAGATATTTTGATTTGTGATTCTCATTGGAGGGAAAGTATGTTCAATGACAAAGAAAATTATTTTGTCGCAAAGTTTCACACCTTTGCATGCACTCTCCCTCCACATGTTTATATGGAACACATTTTGGTGTTGAAAAAATTTGCAACTAATATTCGTGTGTTTTCTTGTCCAAAGGATGGGCTATGTGCTAGCTAGCTTGACCTTTGATACAAAGATTTCATATTCATTTAATTTTGTATGTTTTTGTGACTTAGGGTACATATGTGTATATGATGTGTCCTGTGTAACATGTCTCAAAAGAAAAATAGATACACATGGTGATTATATAGGGAAATGAGAAATATAGAGTTGAATGACATTAGGAACAACATTGATTAAGTAAGTATTTGATACAGGAGCATCACTCCTAGCCAAGGAAATTCCTTCCAGACCAATGGGTCCTAAAATTTTCTGAAGGCGAAACAATTTCCCTCTAATTGTAAATTAGTAAATATCATAGTTTATGAATTTGAGGTGTGTATAGGTGTCCTAATTTTGGATTGGCATGCGTAAGGCTATTTTGTTAGGTGTAGTTGTTTTGATGAGTTGGTAATTTTCCCAGATGGGCTTGTGTAAAAGAAACATGTGTTAGATAAGTTGTAAGTTAGTTTAGGTTTTAGGGAAAAGTGTCCCATATTTTTGTTGGGCTATTTATGATTGTAATAATATAGGAAGAAGTGCTCTCAAAAGTGAATGACGAGTTTTATTTCATCAGTCTTTATTTTCTCTTTGTAAGTTGTAATTTTAAAAGATTAATAAAGTGAGTACAAATCAAGGTAGGCTCAAGCAAAGGAGCCTTTTTATTTTCCTATGTAGATATATACATTTCATACTAATGAAACTAGAGTAGTTATTTGTGATTATACCCTTCGAGAGTTAACAGTCTGTGTATTTTATTTTCGAGTAGTGAGTGATGACTTTCTCTATAAGTATTCCTTCAAATTTTAATAAAGTTTGCATGATACCAATGTTTTTGTTTCATTTTATAGTTATATATTAATGTCCTATAAGGAGTCAAGAATCCAATAGGGATGCACTACAACATCCCTGTAATTATGGTCTCTTTAAGTTGAAGTGATTTTGGGAAGATCCAGAAAAGGAGTTCAATTTGTATGTATGTTAGCACTATCAATTCAATTTTAAAGTAATTAAATTACCATGAGAGATAGTTAGTGTAGTTCGTGACTACTACGGGATTGATAAGTTTTTTTGGAGGATTGGAAAGTGAATGGAGGCAAGTAAACAACAAATGAACTCATTCCATAAACAAAATAGGAGGAGGCACAATTAGAAGGCCTGGGATGACATAAAGAATTGGAAAGAAGTAGAGTTTCCTAACACATTAGGCCAATAATTAGGGGACTATAAGGGAAACGTTTTAATGGTGTTGACTCGATTTGTCTTTTTTGAGCATGAGTTATGAGAGAGCGAACATGCTACTAACTCAAACAAAATTCGTATTGGTTTGAGGACATAAGTGAGTTGTTCAAAGAGAAATAAAAGAGAAAAGGAGAGCCTGTGAGAAACATAAGAAGCCATCAAGAGTGGGGCCTCGACATCAAAGAAAGGGGGTCAGAAGAAATTGACTCTCTAAACTTATTTAAGCCATTGTTCCAAACTTCGACCTCACTTGTCGACTAGTTAATCAATTGGCTTCAAAGGAGGGTTGGAATTCATGGAGATGAAGATGTGAAAAAAATTATGAGACCCAACCCTAGATAGCTAGAAGTCAAGACTTCAAGCCAAGTTGTAGTGGAAGTATGGGGCCTTAGAGTTAATTCATAGTGAAATTGTGACCTAGAGTGGGTTATGAGAAATTAAAGTCGAGGGTTCATTTAATAGTGTTTAGGAATGAAGGAAGAGAAATCCTGTGAGGATTTGACAAAAATAAAGGAACGGGAGGTCTTGTGTGTTGTTGCGACAACCAACATAAAAGTTGGTGATGACGATATAGGTCCTATTCTGACCAATATTATGAATAGTGTGAGAGGTATCTCATTATTTTTTTAGAAACATTGAATGACCCCACTGGTTCTGGAGAGCACTCAACATATGGTTAATTCAGGTTATGGTTTATGAGCAAGACCCGAATATTACAACAAGATGATACTAAAATGTGACGATAGAGTGGTTTATGTTGTGATTAGAGTTGATAAAAGATAGGATAGGTACAAGTAAAGTACCCTTGTCAAAAGGAAGAATCATGGAAAAGGTAGCAGACCACTAAAGGGGGCCTGTCATCAGTGTTTTTAAGTACAAAGTGGAAATGGATATAAATTTTGTCTTTGAAGGATTAATTTAGAAGCTTGGAATACTATTCGAGCATTTTTTTCCTTACATAAATTCTTATCACCAAAGTTGGCATTGAATAAGATCACATCTTCTACTTTCAATTGGGCTTGAATGGTATCTCTAATTATCACATGAAAACTACAAAATGTTGAACGTAAAGCAATCTAGTATGATGTTCCTTGTTATTGATAACTAATATAGGTTGGAGATATTGTTTAGGATCAACTAGAAATTGAGGATGTATTTTGCAAGAAATCATGAATGTGAAAGACAATTGATGCTCCAATGATCACAATTTTCCCTTTCGTCACAGTGAAAGATTTGTGCACAAGAACTTCTTAGTCGTTAATAATAGTACATGGTTGTAGGTCCTTTATGAGGTAGAGAGTTGTTTCTTTGTTTAGTGCTCTAAAACATATTGCTAGCTATTTATTTTTCATTATTTCTTTTTATGATCTTTCCCATTTAAATATTTTATAGAGCTAGTTGTGCAGGAGAGGAATTGTATAGAGCTCTCAATCTACATAGAATGAAGGATCTGTGGTGGATGGGGATGAAAATATGACTTTATTCCATAGAGAATGAGCTTGCAGGTCATTTTCATGGGAGGGGGTAGTAGAAAGTTTGACAAATTTACAGTTAATATTATTATGTTAGGTTGTGTAGAGCCTAGAGGACTGCACAATGAAATCTTGAAATCTTGCTCTGCACAATGCATTTATTGCTAGTTAACTTTAATAATGAGTTATTCGAAATGTTTCTATGAGATTTTGTGAATGTGTTGCGGTGGAACAAGAATTATATTTGGCATAGAGCATTATGATGTTAGTAACAATTTTCTTTATTTGTGTGGCTTCTTTCCCATAACTTAGAGTGCAATTTCAATATAATTAATTGTATCATTCTAGAAACTGCTAGCAATTTTTGGAAGACTTTAATGTTAATTATCATAATGCATTACTTTAATATCTAAAGTTGGCATTGCATAGGATCACATATTCGGCTTTCAATTGGGTCTGAGTGGAATCCTGAAATATGATATAAAAAGTATAGAATGTTAAACATAATGCAATGTAGTGACTTGTTTCATCTTATTGATAGCTAATATAGGTTGGATATGTTGTTCAGGCTCAATTTGAAATTGAGAATGTATTTTGCAAGAAATCATGATTCTGAAAGACAGGCAATGCTTGAATGATCAGGGTTTTTCATCTCCGCACAGTGAAATCTATTCACACGAACATTTGTTAATAGTTATATGGGGGTGTAGGCCCTTTATAGGGTAGGTGGGAAATTTATTTGGTTAGTTCTCTAACACATATTTCTAGTGTGTTTATTTTCCTTATTCTAGTTTAAGCTCTTTTCCATCTATAAATTCATAGATTTAGTTGTGCAGGAGAGCAGTTGCATAGACCTAATTAATTTTTCAAGGATTGTGCTCTCATAATAAACAAATTCCATGCAATGTAAGCTCTCCCCACAAGCATTTTTTACTAACTATGAAAAAGTGCACTTACATAGATCCACGAATATGCATGAAATCAAGGATGTGTAGAGGATAGGGTATGTTAAAATTGGCAACTAGGGCCAAACTCCATGTGGGTCATCTTATTAATGGCACCCGATATTTTTCTTGGATCCTCTCATCAAGAGGTGTAGCATTTATCTGAAGATCATCTACTTCTAATAAGTATTCATGGAGATATGAATTTATTTGTGTTATGGGACAATTCGTCAAGGTCGGCCAGCAACCAAATAAATCCCACTTGTGCTCAACATTTTAGTATAAATAAAGGAGGACTTCAATTAACTTAGACACTCATCCTCTGGGTGCTATCTTCCTCTCCACTTATCTTTGGGTTTTTGTGTGAGGAAAGACCTAAAGAGGATACACTGCCCTAGAGAATGCCCTATCCTATACGTTATCATGAAGGAGATTTCTACATTGCCCTAATGAAGATCAAGCCTTAGCCATGGAGAGATCTATATGCTAGACATCTAGATGCAGGCCCTATAGACACAATAAAGGAGGATCCTTATACACTGTATAAAGGATCCCTTAATAATCCCTAGCCGCAGTCACAAAAGAGGCATAGCCATAGTTGGAAGGAGCCCTACTGCATGTCCTATTATGCAAAAAAAGAAGGTCAAAATATAGCCCTATATCAGTAGTTGAAGGAGTCTTCTATACGCTGCACAAAGGAGGACTAAACGCTATCAAAAGAGACCTGATCTATCTGCTATTGAGGGGCCCTAATCCACAATCCTAAAGGAGACTTATATGCAATCAAGGGAGGACCTATATGCTGCCTGAAGAAGCTCCTCCTAAACGTTTTCAAGGAAAGGTCTTAGACACAATTTAGGATGATTCCATAGCCACGGTTATGTGTAGCCCTTATTCCACAGCAACAAGACCTTATATGCAGCTCTAGGAGACTTGTTGTAGTCATTTAAGTAGCTGTCATAATGCCACATTGATGTATGGAAGCTTGGCCGATTTAAGGACTGTTTGGGAAATTTAATGTTATTCTTGAGGGGCCATAGAATCTGCAATAAGGAGGAACTAGAGGTTGTTGTTTTAGGGTTGTTTGGATCCATGAGCTACAACCTAGAAGTGCCCTAACCAGTCATCATGATAGCATCAAATATTTTGTCATAGAAGTGTGGTGACTGTGCAGTGATGATGCTGTTCATGAGGATAGTTTATAAGGTTGTCATTACAATGAAGAAACCTGTCCTTGTGAATATTCAGATTGAGTCAATCTTGTTGGACTCAATAATCATAGGCTTAACTTGTTGTTGGGCTAGGTTGTAGGCTATAGCCAGTAGCACAGTTTGATCTAAGGATTGCTCAAGTGGTAAAGCCTCACCTTGAAGAACTGCATTGTTGATTGTATGAAGGAAGAGCACTGAATGTTGATGACATGTCTCATAAAGCAGTGACAACTAGTGCAACAACATGATGTGTGCAGCATGATGATTAAGGGCAGCAAGTTTTGTACATCGTGATGAGGTACAACTCAGTAGTGGGGCAACATGGTGCAGCTCAGGAACATGGTATGATGTTGTAGCATGGTGCAGCATGGTGAGGTGCATCACATGGATGAGATGTAGCACAATGATAGGTGAAGGAGTCACCTTGGAGAATTAGTTTAAGCAGCATGTCTTCAACTGATCTCATGTAGAGATGATCAATTCTCTTATCTACAAAGTCGAAGTGTTTACTTCTATTGTAAATGTACTATCTCTATCTCTCTCTCTGCTAAACTATTGAAGAACATATGAGAAGAATTGATCAAGGGTTTCCCCACATTGGGGTTTGTCCTTGGCTAGCACCACATCTTATGTCCTCATCTTGGAATGTCTTATGGGATTTATGTTTATGTTCTGTTTGCAGTTTACCTTAATGCTCATGTGATCATTAATCTAGAAAAGGTATTGATCTAACTATGAAAATTGAAATAAATTTCTCTAAGCATAGAACATACCTAAACTTAACAGGGTATGTTCGAGAGAATAAGGGTCATAATACATAATTGGGGAATAATTTTTTGTTGTGCATAATGAAGGATGTGTGGATGAAGAAATATGTGGAGGAGAAAAAAGGTGCAGAGGGGACATATATTGCTAATGTGTTTATTTTAATGATTTCATTTTAATCTATCTCCATTTAAAACATTTACATATTTAGTTATGTGAGACACTGGTTTCTATTAGAGTTGGTCTAGCCAGTCCTCTGTCAGAGATCAAAACTCTTTATGAATTTCATGATTAGAGGTCCTGCTCCATTCTCCTAGTTGCATTCCACTAGGGGCATGCCATAATTTGACAGAGAAAGTCATTATAGTCATTTCCCCCCTAATGTCTGGCTCCTGCTGGCTCAGTTCTTTTCTCAATCATCATCAAAGTCCATAATAGTCAAGGACTAGTCCTTTAAAGGACAAAGGTCATTTCGAGGTCTAGGTCTAGGAATTCATCAATTTGGTACTTGAACATGTCCAGTAGAGCCATGCAGGCCAGAGTGAGGCCCTTACACAGTTATGGTTTAGAAAGCTTCATCGTCATGTGGATAGACTCTGACTCTTCTTTAAAGCTCTGTTTTGAAGAAAAGTCAAACAGTGTCATTTATGGAAAAAATTTCAAAAAATTCGTCAAGTGATTTTTTCAAATGTAGTCATGTTTTCCATGGCCACATGTCCTGTCTTGCAACCCCCGCAAAGAGTGCTGAAAATTGCATCATTCGAGCTAAAATTTCAAAGGGAAAGTGAAAATCAGTGTGTTTTAAAGTCAGTGAAAAAGTGCAAAACTCAAACATTAGAAAAATGGGTTTTTGAAGAGGAAAAAATTAAACCCATCTCTTCCAAGGCTATTGGTGAGCTCCAGTATTGTAGCAATAATGCTACAACTCCTGAGGCTTCCTGTCTCTCATTTTATCAACCCGGTTGTTCGTACAAACTTGGAAGCGGCGGGGCTATATGCACAAGTACTAGCTCTTGTCGCAGCTGTCACTGGTCAGCTGGCACAAGTCCGCTAGGGCTCAAGCCAACTTCTATGGGCTCACAGAAGAAGCTTTATCAATGATGGATGAGAGCTAGCTCAAAGGAGGCTAAGCTACTTGACAAAAATGAACTAAAAGTAAATCAAAGCATGTAAACCTAGGAAACCCTAATTTAACTAGTCTAACCTCTATAAAGCAATGAAGATGAGTAAGACTTCTACCAATGCTGCTACTACATCTAATAAGTGGAAATGCATGGATCTAAACAACTGGCATTATAAAAGACATGTTTTTGTACTTTTCATTAAGTAGGTGGAATGATTGTGATTTTGTGCTTATTAGGGTTTGGTTGTGCAGATTGGATGGAGAAGGAAGGAAAGCGTGGGACAGGTTTGGGAGGCTAGGTGAGGTCCCTATGGTCCCTTGGCATTCATCCACAGAGGTTTTCCACGTTCAGAAGCTCGGCGACCGCATGAATGACCTCCTACAGGATGTCTGTAGGGGATCCTACAGGATACTCAGGGTTTTCTACAGGATGTCTCTAAACTGCTACAGGATGATCTGCCGTGAAGGATTGAAGTGAGGGAAAAGTGATCGAAGGGTAGGAAGGGATGTGTGAGGTAGGGACCAGGCTGGTGATGGCTCAGAAGTGGAAGGATGAGATGGGAAACGGGTGTAGGGAGTGTGTTGAAGTGATGTCTGTGAAAGGTCAAGGGATGAAGCTACGTGAGGAATGGGAGACTTTTAGGAAAGGACAGAATGCAGTGTAGGTCAAGGAAATGTGGTTGCATGTAGGGTCAAAATGGAGAGGATGGCAATGCAACGAGAGGGAGAAGAGTGTAAATGAAACAAATGATCAAAACTATTTATCAAACCGGAAATGCATCAACCTACATTAAGTGTGCCATGATTTCGTTGAACAGTAATCCAAAACGCAAAGAGAAATACGTATGGGGTTGTGATGAAGAGATGGGTGATAAGTGTAAATGACAAGGAAGCATCTAAATCCAAACCATAACTGTATCAAACAAAGTAATGCGTGTTTTTGGTGGTCTGCTATGGACTGCACCCAAATCTTCAAAAGAGATGGCAGTGAGCCTTAACAACCATTTTTGTTGGAGCTCCAATGGATGTTATATATCCTCTGCTACACTAAGCAAGTGGAGTTAATTGTACCATAAGTAAAATCTATCTAACTCATAAGAAAACCAAATTATCAAACTGTCATTCGAATTGCATGTGTAACCGAAACTTAAAGTGCTGGAAATGAAATGGAAACAACACTACAACAGAGGGGATCTATGGCTCTCAGGTTGGGCCCTAACCTGAGAGCTATAGTCTCCTAATAAAACTCAGGAATAGATCACAAACTGTCTTCTTTATTCATAATTCGAAGTCATGCCAAATTGGCTTACAGCAAAAACAAGACTGGACTGCTTCAAAATTATATGATAAACCGAGAGATTCAACAACCTATCTAAGGCTAAGGCCTCCATATTTATACAAAAAAATGATGGTCTGCCAAGTAGCCTTGATTCTAGGAGCTCGGCTGTCCAACTGAAGTTTAACTGCGGATTTGTGAGGCAGTCAGAACTGTTGTTCTGGTAGAATAGTTTATGACTGTTGTTCCTGTAGGATAGCTGTCTGCTTCTGAAGCTCGGAGGGGAGATTGATTGGAGCTCAGAGTCCTCGGTGGGAATCACGAGGAATGCCCCAAGACCGTGGACATTACTCCACGAAATCAGCAGAGCCACCTCATTGTCTCCTTGTCTCCTCTTTCGTTGCCTCTTGCTCCCCTTTTTAATGCCAAAACCTGGAATCACAATGCATTAGTCATGTGGATAAAGTGTCTAACCTTCCTCCTACAAACAACATGAATAAACTAAGAAATGCATGCATAAGCAAATAAAGATGAATGGTTTGAGCAAGTAAAGTAGGCCAAAATGAGCCCAAATTGTACCAAAATTGGGGCTCATCACAAACCAGAGCCCAGAACTCTGTAACAACCAGTAGAATCAACAACAACCTGAAATACCAAATCTCATAATGCATACGCCACTTTACTATACCAGAATCGCGTGTATACGCGCTTTCACCTCATACAACCCGCGTACAGATCTAAAGATAATTACTTGTACCTTCGCGGTTATATCAACCCAATCCAAGCAGCACAAACCGATAACCAACAATACTAGATCTTCGCACTTCGTCAGACATTCATTCCTTGCTCCCTTATTTTTGCCTAATGATCTTCTCCTTATATAGGTTAGGCTTCTCTCAATACCATGGTCCAAAACCATGTAGAAACAATACCATGAACCCAATACTTGGGGTCGTCACTTTGGACCAAATACCACCGACCAAAACCATGATTTCCAACATGTACGCGCCTTTACTCTTATTAACCAGCATGTATACGCGTACGCTCCTTCTGCTTCGCTAACCCACGTATATACGCACTTTCTTCACGGTCAACCTGCGTATATCTCTCTATTTACCTGCTGCACTATGATCTGTCCTCTGAGTGAGTTTCCATCACCTGTATCATTCCTCT
>APFE030007942.1:26304-94524 GCA_000404065.3 Pinus taeda | reverse complement strand
ACTTATACTTGCATCATAAATCTCTAAATCACCCAATACTGAATCACTGAAACCCTGTCATCAAAAACACAGAACGCAAACCAGAGCCCAGAATTCTGCAACAACCAGTAGAATCAACAGCAACCTGAAATACCAAATCTCATAATGCATACGCCACTTTACTATACCAGAACCGCGTGTATATGCGCTTTCACCTCATACAACCCGCGTACAGATCTAAAGATAATTACTTGTACCTTCGCGGTTATATCAACCCAATCCATGTAGCACAAACTGATAACCAGCAATACTAGATCTTCGCACTTCGTCAGACATTCATTCCTTGCTCCCTTATTTTTTCCTAATGATCTTCTCCTTATATAGGTTAGGCTTCTCTCAATGCCATGGTCCAAAACCATGTAGAAACAATACCATGAAACCAATACTTGGGGTCGTCACTTTGGACCAAATACTGTGGACCAAATACGATGGACCAAAACCATGATTTCCAACATGTACACACCTTTACTCTTATTAACCAGCGTGTATACGCATACGCTCCTTCTGCTTCGCTAACCCGCGTATATACACACTTTCTTCACGGTCAACCTGCGTATATCTCTCTATTTACCTGCTGCACTATGATCTGTCCTCTGAGTGAGTTGCCATCACTTGTATCATTCCTCTGAGTGAGTTTCCATCAAGGACAACACTTGAATCATAATGCCAACAAATTCTTCTTAATAGATCGCAAGTTCACAAGGGTTAGGGGGTCACAAGGTCACAAGGTCGCCAAGATGGACTATGTGACTTAGTGAATGGGTAGGCAATGTTGTAGGTTAATCTAGGTTGCATGGTCACAATTTGCAAGATAAATGAGATGTCATGGTTCACAATCAAGGAGAGCTCGTGAGGGTTGCATGGTTACAAGGTCTCAAGGTCGCATCGAAGGTAGGTTGAATATTCGTGAGGTCACATATTTTTTCCTATCGTGACTTTTTAGTCATGCAACCTATTCCACAGGGTGGCTAGACAAAGGGAACGAGGCTTAGAATGAGTCCATGGAGACCCCTTGGACTAGATACGTTGATCCATGAGGGGAGGCAAGCTTGCTTGGGGAAGATATGGACTAAGTGACGTCCATAAATTCATTTGAGAGAAACACTAAGTTGGCCTAGGGTTTCTAAGTGAATGAGCCATTTTACTTAAATAAAAACCCCCCAAATTAGTAATATGGAGGGTCAGGGTAGAAGAATAAGCCAAATTGAAAAAAATAATGATAACTAGGAAGCGGAAGGGTCACTTACTTGGCAGTGTTATCGACTTCCTCCAAGTCACTAAGCCTCTTCATCCCATGAGCGACTGAAATGAATTTTTGAAATGACCAATGAGGTCATATTCTTTATAAAAAGGGCTTCCTGTGTGGGGTTGTAGAGGTTGCTAGGTCAGATAGGGGTATGTTTTATGATTTTACAACCTAGCAACTCGAGAGGTCAAGAAGTCGCAAGGTCATGAGGGTCACAAGGTGTTTACTTCAAGGGTTTTGCAACCTTGTGACCTTGCAACCTCATTGGGTGTGAGGTCACAAAGTTGTAAAGTCATACAAGGGTTAATGGTCACAAAATTTTCCTTGTGTCTTGGCATCTTAACATGGGCAAAATTGAAGTAGGTCACATGGTTATAGTTTTTAGGCTTGTGAGAGTTGACTTGATGTGACCTGCAACTTGGGTAGAGGAATAAACCTTTGAGTCTATGAGAGTTAGACTTATGATCGGATCATAAGGGTTTTGGCCAACTGATGAGGTCTTGGAAGTAATAAATACACACGCACATAGTACAAGGGCTCCAAAATTTTGAAAACTAAGGAGTTTTGAAGGGTTGTGCAAGTGGTTACAACAATTGGTGATTCATTGGTAGAACCTCAGTATCTCTGCTTACACTTAACCTTGGGACAAGTTAGACCTTTTATTAGTTCTTTGTTTCAATATTGTCCATCCCACTTATGCGTTTGGGTTTTCCCGTAGTATTGATCAGTAATCCCTAACTACTTAAACTTGGATTGTTATTACACAAAGTAAATACCTTCCTTATGGCTCGATATAGGGGTCCAAATAACGATATGAGTTGTAATTTTCTTTGGTCTATTATTTACATTTATTTAGTGCTTCTGTTGGGAAACTAGCTCACAAAAAGATAGAAAAGATGATCAATGCCTTAGAATTCAGCCTCTTCGAGGGGGCAACCTCCTTTATATTACAGAAATGAACAATTCTTGGATGATACGAATGACTAAACCTCCCATCTATATATATGAGTCTAAGGGGTCACAATATAATAAAGCCGACATAACAGTAATAACATAAGGGAACAAAATAACAATAGTGGGTCTCTATGGGGCATACTAATAACAATATGGGGACAATATGGGCACAATATTAACAATAAGGGATACAATGACAATAGTAATGTGGGAATCACTAGTATTATAGGCGCCTAACATGCCCATCTCCTTCTGAAAAGCATTGTCCTGAATGCTTGAGTAGTTCTGAATGCTTCTGTACAAAATTTTCACCCTCCCATGTGGAATCTTTAGCGGATAAGTTCTTCCACTTGATAAGATACTGTGAAATTGATCGATTTTGTAGCTATTGAGTTCTTGTTTCTGTGACTGCTTCTGCTTCTAATATGATTTTTCCTTCCTCATCAAGTTCTGGAAATATTGTTTGAGCTGGGAGCTTGTCACCTATAACCTTATTTAAACATGAAACATGGAAAGCTAGGTGCACTCAAGAAGCTGCAAGAAGCTCCAATTTGCATGCCATATTAACAATCTTTTTCAACACCTTGTATGGACCATAATAATTTGATGATAATTTACTATCCTTCTTAAATTTCTTGAGGGACATTTGTTTATATGGTTGTAGCCCTAGAAATACCCAGTCACCTACATCAAAACTTCTTTCGCTGCGATGTTGATATGCTTGTTGTTTCATTCTATTTTGCGCCAACGTGAGGTTATCCTTTAAGAGTTGGAGAACTTGTTGTTGATGCTCGATGTGATGTTCCACTGCTTGAACCCTAAAATTTTCCCTTAGATATGATGTGATGGATGGTGGATGATATCCATAAAGTGCCATAAATGGGGTCATTTTTTCTGCAGTATGGAAGGAAGTGTTATACAACCATTTAGCTAGAGGAAACCATTTGACCCATTGTGTTTGTTTATTAGATACAAATAAATGAAGGTATCCTTCCAAACATTTGTTTACTATCTTAGTTTTCCCATTAGATTGAGGATGATAAGATGAGCTATGAGCTAACTAAGTACCAACATAAGAAAATAATTATGTCCAAAAATTTCCAGTGAAAATGGGACCTCTATCACTTACAATAATCTTTGGGGTTTCCATGTAGCTTTTGAATTGTTTCCATAAATGTAGTAGAAACTATATTTGCTTTAAATGGATATGATAATGCACAAAAGTGTGCATACTTGGTAAGTCTATCAATCACCACCATGATAACACTCTTTCCTTCAGACTTGGGTAAACCTATGATAAAATCCATTGAAACCTCCTCCCAGCATTGGCTTGGAATGGAGAAAGGTTGTAACAGACCTGGTGTCTTAATTATTTCAAATTTATTTTGTTGGAAAACCAAACATTCTACCACAAACTTTTGAATATCTGATTTAAGGCCATCCCAAAAAAATTCCTTCTTAATCTTGTGGTAAGGTTTTGAAAATCCTGAGTGCCCTCCTAAGGGATAAGTGTGCAATACCTTAAGAATATTTTGTTTGAGTTGGGAATTCTTACATAGGTATAAGCGATCTTGGTACCATAACGAATCATTTTCCAGCTAAATGTATCAGATGTAATGGGATCTTGTTGTAACTTTCAAATGAGTTCCCACACTTCTTCATCATTGTTCCATTCCTCCCTTAGTTTTGCCAATCTCGTTGGATACTAGAAATGGCGCACAACAATGCTTCCACATCTTCATCCTTTCTTGAGAGTGCATCTGCCACAACATTTTTCTTCCCTTTTTTGTATATGATTTAGAAGTCATAACCCAACATCTTTGTGACCCATTTCTGTTGCTCTTCAGAGGATAATATTTTTTCTAAAACGTATTTAAGATTATCATGATCCATTTTTACGTTGAAGTCTCTTCCCATTAATTGGGGTTGCCATTTGTTAAGTGCATGGACTATTGCCAACATTTCCTTCTCATAAATAGCTTTGTGTAAATACCTTCCCTTGATTGGATGACTTTCAAAAGCAATGGGTCTTTCATCTTGGATTAAACCAACACCAATTCCATTTCTTGAAACATCACATTCCACAATAAAAGTTTTTGTGAAGTATTTCATAACTAAGACTGGTGCTTGGCACATTTGCTCTTTAAGATGTTAGAAGGCCTTTTTTTCATTTGGATTCCATGAAAATGCATCTTTTTTCAATAATTTTATTAGAGGTGTTGTTTTTCTTGCATAATTATTAACAAACTTGTGATAATACCTTGTCAACCCAATAAATCATTGCAGATGCTTTATGGATGTGGGGATTTTACATTCCTTAATTGATTTAATTTTGCTAGGGTCTACCTTAACTCCTTCATGAGATATAATATGACCCAGATATTCCACCTCTTGTACTTAAAAGGAAAATTTGGAGCTTTTTGCATATAATTATTTCTCTTCCAATAGTTTGAGCACCCTGTAAACATGTTCAACATGTTTAACATGATGCTTCCAAGACCTGTTGTAGATTAGTATATCATCAAAAAATACTAACAAACATTTTCTAAGGAAGGGTTTGAAAATGTAATTCATCAAACCTTGAAATGTAGAAGATGCATTGGTAAGGCAAAAAGGGATGACCAAAAATTGATAATCACCCTCATGAGTTCTGAATGATGTTTTCTGAATGTCTTCTATATTCATTCTAACTTTATGATATCTTGAACAAAGATTCTTGCTAACTTGAGTGCCTTCTCCAATGAATTAGGTTTTGAAAGGTGAGCATCATGTTGGATATTATCCTTTAAAGTCCCTATGAACCTATGGAATATCTTTTACCCTTATGTTCAATTTTTGGAAGTCCTCAATGTGCTCCATCATTGAACCATTTTGTTTGAGAATTATCAATTGGCTAAAAAAGGTGTTCCTTTTCGTATCCTGATAATGTGATATCATTTCTTCTGTAAAAATTGCCCAAGTGACAATTTGTTTATGAGAACAAAGTCATGGATATCATACAAACTGATTTGGTTCCAAATATAAAGTTGCAATACGTATCTAAATTGCTCCATCTGTAATATCCATGTTCCAGGATCCTTGCCATCAAAATTCCTCATATCGATTTTTGGAACATGGTGGGTCTTCAATCCAACGTTAGAGTCTATGAAATCATGATTAAAATTTCTTTTTTTCTCATCATGTGTTTCCTTTACTACTCTTTCACCATTAGTGACCATTTCTTGTAGCAACTTATTCAAATTTATCTTCAATTCTTCCATCTTATCATACATGCCATTCATTATAGTGTCCATGCCATCCATCTTAGCTCCCATGCCATCCATCTTATCTTCCACTCCATCCATATTAACTTGCATGGTATTCATGTTAGCTTCCATGCCATTCATCTTGGCTTCATTTACCTTTAGTGAGAGTGACATTTGTTGTACTTGGTCTTGTAATTTTGATATATCATGTTGCATTTTTTCCTCTTCTTCACGAGTCATGCTAGAGCTTTTAGGTTGCTTACTAGGTGTTCTCGTTTTCTTTCTTAGGGGCATTAATT
Organism: Pinus taeda; assembly: GCA_000404065.3. NCBI lineage: Eukaryota > Viridiplantae > Streptophyta > Pinopsida > Pinales > Pinaceae > Pinus > Pinus taeda. The sequence goes on along the minus strand of APFE030007942.1, from coordinate 88,741 downwards.
AATTCTAATAATTCTTCTCTATTACATTTTAATTCCTTCAAACTAATTTTTCAAACCAATCTTATGAAAAATTATAGAAAAAACTACACATCTTTTTTTCCACTTTGTAAGAGCTCGATATTGAATCTGTTGTATCTCTCTAACTGCAGATCTCAAATATCTAAAATTGTTTCATGCGGTAGCCATTTGAGTCCTCTTTCTAACCCCACAAGTCTGATCAAGATTGGATTCTCCAAGAAAGAGTTATGACAAATCTCCCATGGTGACCTGATTATAGGCTAGTTAAGTAGAGCAAACTTGTACGATGTGCCACGTGTCACTATTTCAACCTTAGTACCTGAAACAGATGCATGAACAACTATGAGCCATCTTCTTTCTGAAACTTCTTATGAAATTTCAATCTGATGCTCAAAAAAAAATTATGATGATTTCCCCCAGTCATCTATTTGGAATGTAATTCGAAAGTCTGCAAAAACCCTAACTTCCTGAGATAATATCTCCACAAATATAGCAAGAAAAGCTCTCAAATGTGGCCTTGAAGTTCAAAATGATTTCAGATAAAATAGGTTTTTTTTGTACCTTCTCAAACATTGTAGAAAAAAATTTATAGCGAAAATTCCACGATGACCTGTTTGGAGTCAGTGAAACCCTAGAATCCAAAGCTCTGATACCAAATGTTAGGAAATGAGCTCACAAAACGATAGAAATGATAGAAAAAATAGATCAATGCCTTAGAATTCAACCTCTTTGAGGGGGAAACCTCCTTTAAATTACATAAATGAACAATTCTTGGATCATACAAATGACTAAACCTCCCTTCTATATATAGGAGCCTAAGGGGTCACAATATAATCAAGACGACATAACAATAATAACATAAGGGCACAAAAATAACAATTGTGGGTCCCTATGGGGCATACTAATAACAATATGGGGACAATAGGGGCACAATAATAACAATAATGGATACAATGACAATAGTAATGGGGGAATCACTAGTATTATAGGGGCCTAACATGCCCCTCTCCTTTCAAAAAACAATGTCCTCAATGCTTGTGTAGTTTTGGATGCTTCTGTATAAAATTCTCATCATCCCATGTGGAATATTTAGCGAGTAAGTTCTTACACTTGATGAGATACTCTGAAATTGATTGGTTTCGTAGCTATCGAGTTCTTGTTTCTGTGACTACTTTCGGTTCCAATATGATTTTTCCTTCCTCATCAAGTTCTAGCAATATCGTTTGAACTGGGAGCTTGTCACCTACAACCTTATTTAAACATGAAACATGGAAAATTGGGTGCACAAGGGAAGCTGCAGGAATCTCCAATTTGTATGCCATAGTACCAATCTTTTGCAACACCTTGTACGAACCATAATACTTTGGTGATAATTTATTTTCCTTCTTAAGTTGCTTGAGAGACATTTGTTTATATGGTTGTAGCCGCAATAATATCCAGTCATCTACATCAAAACTTCTTTCACTGCAATGTTGATATGCTTTTTGTTTCATTCTATTATGTGCCAACCTGAAGTTATCCTTTAAGAGTTTGAGAACTTGTTGTTGATGGTTGATGTGATGTTCCACTCCTTGAACCTTAAAATTTTCTCTTAAATATGATGTGATGGATGGTGGATGATATCCATAAAGTGCCATAAATGGGGTCATTTTTGCTGCAGTATGGAAGGAAGTAGGTGAGCACCAGTATTGCAGTAATAATGTTGCAACTCCTGGGCTACCTACTTTACTCTTATCAACCCGGTATTTCGTAACAAACTTGGAAACAATGGTGTTGTATTCACAAGTATTAGTTCTTACTGTAGGTTGTCACTTGGTCAATCAGCGGAAGATTACTAGGAGCTCAAGCGAAATTATATGGATTCTAGAAGAATCTCTATATGTGATGAAATGATAGAAAGACTGCTCTATGGATACTACTCTAACTGCAGAAAAGAGAAAGACTGGAATTTAAAGCAAAAATAGTAAACACAAATTATCCAACTGTTAGGACCTCACATTGTCCCTTTTTGACCATATGTTTTGCTATTATGTCATCCTTTTCCAACCTATATTTAAAGTCCATGTTATTTCTTTAATCCAATTTTTATAAAAGGTATACAATATTTCTTCTCATTACGATATGTTTAATTTATTTTACATATAATTACATTACCTTTATAGTTAATCGTTGAATCTGATAGTTTCTGAAACAATAACCATTGAAGTCTACATTGTTGAAACAACCTAGAGACTGCAGGGTTATTATTACAGGTTATGTTGCTATAACAGTTAGAACAATGCGTAAATCTCGTTGCTAAAATAGTCGTGATTTGCATTTTAGATTCAACAGCAATAGAAGAAGATCATCGAAGGAGCTACTACACTGACTGGAATGACCACACTCCAAAGTCAGCATTACCATAACCATTGTAACAACATTTTGTTAAAAGGAAAATTGATTACCCTATTTTGGCATATTGGGTTAAATATAGGACTTACAGTGTAATCAATTGTAATAGATGTCTTCTCTTTAAAAAGAGGAGACATCTACATTAGAAGAGGACAGATAGACTGCGGGAAGGTCTAGCTGAAGGAAAATAACTGGAATCTTTTTGTAACATGATATACTGATGGATGAATAAAATATTCTTCTGAACATTTCTTTCTAGTTCCCATTTCCTGGGAATCTTGTGAGAAGGACAGGGCCCACCTTCATCATAAGATTTTCCCATTATATTTTTACAGTGTGTTAAGTGTGTTTTCTATCCATACCTTGTTAAAATTTTTGTTTACTGAATGTTGCTTATGCATTATCGCTGAACTTTGTTTTTCTTTACAATTGATTACTGCATTAATTTCTCGAATTCATCTACAGTTAATTCATGAGTGCTTTATTGGCGATTGAGTTTACAGAGTTCGTTGGTAAGCATGGTAATCGGAAACAGGTGCTGAATATTCCTGCTTTGGGAATAGGGTCATGTTCTCTGTTACAACATAGCTAGTGATTTCCTTTGCAGATTGACTCCTTTCATTAGATTACTCTTTCTAATAAATTAAGCATTCTTTGATAACTCTCTGCAATAGATTGTTTTTGTTGTAACTCAGATTAGAGCTTCATTTTGCTCAGAGCAAGGTGTGATTAAGTATATTTATTACTACAACTTTTATTGCTTTTAAGGTTGAGCACATACAATGTGTAGTTGCATTTGAAATAAACAGACTTCCTTGGGTTGAAAATTTATGTAGCACTTAGTTGTTTGAGTTAATCAAAAATTAAAGTGACCAAAATTTTGGTGCCGTTGCCGAGGAAGGAAATCATATATTTTAAAAGCATTAATATTTTTCTTTTTGATGTGCAGAATGCATGAGAGGATGCAAGAAAACTAATCCTACAGGTGGCAAGGGCAAGGAAGAGGAGGAAGAAAAACCTTTGTCAATGAGATTATATCAAAAGCTGAAACTTCTCAGAGGTTAAGCTCTCGGAAGCTAAAGACTCAAAATTCTCTCCAAACAAACAACGAAACAGAGAAAGTGGTGGGCCCTAAAAGGGTTGAAGAGATAGTAGAAAATACTGAGGGACTAATAGAAGACATTGAGGAACCAGTTCAAGACATTGAGGGACCATCGGAAAGAATTGAAGACCGGGCAAGTGCAACAGGAGAACAACCAAAGGAAGGAAACAATGAAGGACTCTTTGGTGGAGGGTAGGTAGGAGGAGAGGGAAGAGGTGAGAATTCTCTCTCCACCTTGGGATTTCCCATCGGGAATCTTCCCAAAGGGGCAACTCCCATGAAGAATATCCCACTCTCAACCTTACGTAACTTCCATGGTTTATCTTCTGAAGATCCTGATGAGTTTCTTTTTGAGTTTGATATATTGTGAAGGAGTTATGATTATGTTACTAATTATAAAAAATTGAAGCTATTTCCACTAAAAGGAAATGCACTAAGATGGTTTATGAGTTTGGGAGGTCATGTAATCACGACATGGGAACAAATGAAGGAGAAGTTTTTGACCAAATATCAAGACTTCTACCAAACAAGAGAAAAAAGGAAGGAACTATTTAAGATGGTTTAGAAGGACGAAAAAAATCTGGAGGACTTTGTGGAAAGACTACAATACAATCTGTAGAGATCCGATCTCCCCAATGTAAGTAAAGACATTCTTCAGACAATATTATTGAAAGGGGTAAGGGATAATTGTTTAGACATGTTAAATATGCTTGGTAAAGGGGACACATCTAAATAATCGTATGATGAAATTGTCAACCTCTGCAAGAGATGTTCAAGAGGAGCTGCTAATAGATCAAAAAGCAGGGATAATACATATTCAAGAGTCCAAAAATCAGCTAGTGGAGGAGCAACAAGAGCTGAAATAGGTAATCTACTTGAGGAATTCAAAACTAAAATTTTAAGTTCTTTTGCTTCACAGATTGATGCCTTGTAGGTTAAGAAGAAACAAGCAAAGGAAGAAGCTGCTTTGGCTATCTTATGTCCCAAATACAGAGATAAACATCCACTAGGGGAATGCACATTGGATAAAGTACCAATTTGCACCATTTGTGAGAAGGATCATGAAACTCAACAATGCCCTTCTTTACCAGGAATAAAAGTAGCATTGCAACCAACCGAGGAGGAAGTTGAAGTAGTTTATTTACTGAAACAAAGAAGGAAATGGCAACCACGAGGACAAGGTATGAACTCTAATATGCCATTTACATCCTCTAATCATTGGAATAATTATCCTTCTTTTAATCAAGAAAACTACCCGCCCTTCAACCAAATGAAATACCCACCCTTTAATCAAATGAATTTCCTACCCATGCAACAAACAAACCCTCCCTTTGTATACCCTGCAATGTGGACTCCTTGGCCTCCACAAAAATCTTATTTTAATCAATGGAACCCAAACTAGAGAGCTCAACAAATCCCATTCCCAAACCAGTTTCCTCAGTTTTAGCAACCACTCCCTCTACCATCAGGTGCTCCGTGAAATAGTCAGATAATAAGACCCCAACTACCTGTACAACCAAATCCTAACCCTAATAATAAAGCTGTGCAAGTCATTGATATTCAGAACTAGCCTATATCTTTTGTTTTCCCTGCACAGTGTAATGATATTCATTTACAATATGGGAGAATAGTTGAGCCTATTATTGATGATATTACCTCTGACTCTAACAAAGAAGAGACAGAGAGAAATAATTTACCTAATAAGGGTGCTGAAATAGCAGAGCCACCCTTTAATAAAGGTGTTGAAATAGCAGAGCCACCATTCCCTGAGCGTTTAGCTCTCACTAAGACACCTGAGCCGCTTGCTTTTAATCGTCTAGGGGAATTGTAGAATCTTTATGTTAAAATTCCACTCTTACAAGCACTCAGAGATGTACCAATTTATGCCAGAACTATGAGAGACATTCGTATTAAGAAACTTGGTTGGAAATCTAAAGATCCCGTTACAGTTCATGTGATCAGTGATCTAGCTTATTTAATGTCCAGAAAAAATCCTCCTATTAAATATGGTGATCCCGACCATCCTACAGTTATAGTACAAATTGGAAAAACTATTATTTCACGAGTTTTGGTAGATATAGGTGTTGCTATAAATATTATGATCCTTGAAACCTCACAATTGTTACAGCTTAGGAATGTAATCAGAGAGAAACCAACCATCCTAGAGTTAGCTGACCGTTCCACAATCAAACCAGAAGGATTTATTGAGGACCTGATCATTTCAGTTGAATCCTCGAATTACCCAGTTGACTTTGTCGTACTTCATACTAAAACAAAGTTGGGGGGACATCCTCTAATTCTGGGAAGACCCTGGCTAGCTACAGCAAATGCCTTTATCAATTGTAGATCAGGTTCAATGACAATTTCTAATGGAAGTGAGACCAAGCAACTTACTCTTTATCCTCATGCCACATCTATGATTAATAATGATGATTCTGTATGGTTGGGTTATGATGATAATGCTACTCAACCCATTTTGACTATCATACAAGCTTTACCTCTTAAAGATACCACGAAGGATGAAGTAATTAGTAATTTTATTTCTGAACCCTCGGTTGTTACTTCTGAAACATATAACCAGTTGACTGCAATTTTGGAACCTGAAACCCATGAAAAGCTTAAATATGAAAATCTAACTCAAACATCAACTACTATCTCCTCTAAAAGCATAACAGTAGAAATCGAACCTGGCAAAACATTGAACATAAACCCCAACTTATCAGATGTTGAAACACAACAGCTAATGAAGTTACTTCATGAAAATAAGGAAACATTCGCATGGGACTATACAGATTTGAAGGGGATCTCTCCTGAATTATGTACTCATCGTATCTATATCAAGGAAGGGTGCCAACCAGTCTGTCAACCCCAGTGGCAAATGAATCCCAATTTGAGGGAAATTGTTAAAGAGGATCTTCAAAAATTGCTTAATGTAGGGTTTATATACCCCATATCTGACAGTGAATGGGTTTCTCCAATGGTCATAGTACCTAAGAAAAATGGGAAGTGGAGAGTGTGCGTAGATTATAGAGCCTTAAACAAAGCCACTCAAAAAGATCATTTCCCCTTGCCATTCATTGATCAGGTTCTAGACAGTTTGTCAGGGAAGAGATTCTTTTCCTTTTTAGATGGTTTTAGCAGATATAACCAAATCAAAATTGCACCCCAAGACCAAGAAAAGACCACTTTTACTAGTCCTTGGGGAACTTTTGCTTATAGAGTTCTCCCATTTGAACTATGTAATGCTCCAACAACATTTCAAAGAGCAATGATAGGAATATTTTATGATATGCTTAATGACTCTATGGAGATATTTTTGGACGACTTTACTCCTTATGGTGTGACTTTTGAAGATGCATTACAAAACCTTGAGAAAGTACTTAAACATTGTGGACAAGCTCACCTTTCCTTGAGTACTGAAAAATGTCATATGATGATGAATGAAGGAATTGTACTTGGGCACTTCATTCCATTCCAAGGGATTTAGGTAGATCCATCCAAAGTACAGGTAATTCAAACCCTTCCTATCCCTAGAACACAAACTGATGTAAGAAGTTTTTTAGGACATGCTAGATACTACAGAAGATTTATCAAGAATTTTTCTAAAATAGCTTCTCCTTTGTTTGCGTTACTTATGAAAAATGATGAATTTAAGTGAACTGATCTTTTCCAGAAAGAATTTGATGAACTTAAGCATTAGTTGTCTACAGCTCCTATTCTAAGGGGACCTGATTGGGCACTTCCCTTCCATATATCCTCTGATACTTCAGATACCACAATTGGTGTTGTCTTGGGACAGAGGAAAACCATCTTCCTTATGCTATCTATTTCATTAGTAAGAATATGACTCCTGCTGAGCTTAATCACACAGTTACTAAAAAGGACTTTTTAGCAGTCATTTATGCTATTAATAAATTTCAACATTACATTACTAGTTACCCTAGTTTTGTTCATACTGACCACTCGGCTATTAAGTATTTAATGAAAAAATCTATCACAAATGCTCAAGTTACCAGGTGGTTATTGTTATTACAAGAATTTGATATTACAATTGTGGATCGACCAGGTAAAGAAAATGTAGTCACTGATTTCCTTTCTTGGATAAAAGCTGATGAGAATACTCGAGTAGATGATTCCTTTCTTGATGAATGTTTATTTGCAGTATTTGCGCACTCACCTTGGTATGCACACATTGCCAATTATCTGGTTGTAGGGAAGTTACCATCACATCTATCACATCAGGAGAAAAGAAATATCATTCAACAAAGTGCTCAGTATAGCTGGATAAGTGGGTGTCTTTTCCATACAAGACTTGATCATGAAATCCAAAGATGCATTAGAGAAGATGAGGTTTATGATATACTGAAGGCTTGTCATGATGGCCCTTGCGGAGGGCATTTTGCTGATAAGAGAACAACACATAAAATTCTCAGAATAGGTTATTATTGGCCCTCACTCTTCAAGGATGTGAAGAAATATGTTCAGGCGTGTGGTAGCTGTTAGAGAATGGGTCAACCTAATCATAGAGATGAAATGCCATTGAATCCCCAAGTAATACTTGAACCCTTTGAAAGATGGGCTCTAGACTTTATAGGACCCATAAATCCTCCATCCAATAAAAGAGTTTACATATTGGTTTGTACAGATTATATGACTAAATGGGTGGAAGCTAAGGCACTCATTAGAGCTAATGAAGAATCTATTTTAACCTTTCTATTTGAAGAAATCTTCGTTAGATTTGGAGTGTCTAAAGAACTAGTTATAGATGGAGGACCTCCTTTCAATTCTCATGGTTTTAAAGCCACGCTTAAAAAATATCATATTCATCATAAAATGACTACACCTTACCACCCCCAAGCCAATGGATAGGTGGAAAGTACAAACAAAGTCATAGAAGCCATTTTAACAAAAACAGTGAAGGAAAATAGGAAGGACTGGTCTCAAAGGCTACTTGAAGCATTATTGGCTTACAAAACTACCTGGAGGAACACTACATGATTTTCTCGCTATGAATTGGTTTATGGTAAAAGTGTTGTTTTTCCTATGGAATTTGAGATTAAAACCTTAAGAACTGTTTTAGCTGTTAACCTTGACTTGACTGATGCACAGATAGCCAGGTTGTAGCAGCTTCAGGAATTGGATGAAAAGAGGTTGGATGCCATCCGCAAAACTATGATTCAAAAACAAAGAAATAGGTGGCATGATAAAACTATTAAGCATAAGAAGTTCCAGAAAGGTAATTGGGCTTTATTGTATGACACTCAGTTTGAAAATTTTCAAGGGAAATTACGAACAAGATGGTTGGGACCTTACGAAATAGATATTGTTTCTCCTAATGGAACAGTACGGCTCCTAACAATTGATGATTCTAGAACACCATTATTAGTAAATGGGTATCGGCTTCGTTTCTACCAGCAACCCATTTCTAAAGAGGATTTTAAGGCCATTTGCATGGCAGATTCACATTATATCTTTTTGGGGGAGCCTGCTGCCCGTCATTATCCCTGTCAAGGGTTGGCATGTTACAATTGATTATTTTGCAGATCTCAGATGTAGGAGAAGCTGATAGAAAAGAAAAATCTCACTACAAGTAGATTTAACCTTCATTTTGTGAAGCATTGTCATCTCATTCCAATTCACAATCCACTCCCCCATTTTGATCATTTTTCCTTTTTCCCCTCCCTATGTCCCCCATTATTTTTCAGCAACATTTTCCCTATTTTTCCCATTTACAACAACATTTTTTTATTTTCCTTGTTGCTGAAACACCAAATTTCATCCATTTTCTCGTTGCTAAAACACCAACCTCTCCCCACTTTTCCCGTTGCTGAAACACCAACTCTTACCCATTTTCCCCATTGCTGAAACACCATATCTTCTCAAGGAATGATTATACATTACTTTCAGTTATGAGAATCACATATTGCATTATTCTTATAACTTTGTTCTTTCACTGTCTTCTCTTATCATTATACATGCCTTTCATACAATTACCCTCATATTTTAAAACCCATTTTCGTAATCATTGATGATCTATTAGCAGCGTATACTATATTTTCTGAATATCAATCGAAGGTAAACATGAGTTACATGTTTGTTATGTGTAAATATTATTAAACTATAGTCAAATGAGAAGATTAAACATTATTACCATGATCTCCATACATTTAAACTCATTGTTTCAGCCGTAGTTGGGGGGAATATTAAAATCACATGTCATCACTTCACAACACGCCAATCACCATCATTTTTTTACCCAGATTACGTCTCAGCACCTTGTCTCTATCCTATTATTCCACGATCTCATTTGCAAAATTTAATCTATCTTGGGCGCGGTAACTCGGTTTGTCACTGTGCATTTTATTGAAGCTAGTAACTATGGGAGGACCTACTATTCGACACGAGCCCAACTCGATAGCTTTATTAGAATTACACCAAGAGGTATATCAAATTTTTTTAGCGAGAAGGTTTGGGTAGATTATTTTTTGAGGCTTCAGGGATTTCATCCACAACAAGTCCTTGAATTTGCAAGTAATCTATGAGATGACTACTATACTATTCAAGGAGTTCGAATTCCAGTTTTAGAGTATGATATAGCACAGGTTTCAGGCCTACCAGCCTCTAGCACTTAATGGTTTAATCATAAACACATCATTTTGAATGCACAGCAAGACTTTCTTCTGCTAGGAGAGCAGGTCGAGCCTAAAGGCAGGGGTGTCGCACTTCATTCATTACCACCTCCATGGCTGACGGTTGTGGAATTCATCAAGCACTATCTCACCTGTCAAGGTCGCTACTAGGTAGTCAATCAGCATGATTTTTTCTTGTTAAATCATTTAAAACATGGTCGACTGTTGAATATGCTGTATTATCTAGTTGGGTGTCTAAAGAATATGTCACATTACTGTATGCATGCAAAATACCCACTCCTTTCCCTCACCCATCATCGCCTTGTCTAACTATTAATTCAGAGAGGTTTGGCACAAAAAAATCCTCCTCCTCTTGACAACCCACCCCTAGAGCCCCAAGAAGTTGCTGAAATTCCTCAAACAGTAGCTAAAATTCCCCAAGAAGTTGTTGAAACTCCTGAAGTTCCTCAACCAACCCCTGAAATTCCTCAACAAACTCCTAGAGTCCCTCAACAAATTGAAAATCCTTCCGAATAGCAACCAAGGAGAATTCTTGGTCCCCTAGAAATCCCACCACTCGCATCAGCCAATCCAATTGACCCGTCCACCACATCAACTCTATCCCATAATTTAGCAGAATCATCTAGTCCCACTATCCACATTCCTAGTGATGATTCTGATGATATTCTTCCCATTTCTAAGCTAAAAAGGAAAAGGCAGGATAAGTTCACTTCCCTACCAAAAAGATGAATAAGGGCCTCAACCAGAGAAGCCACCATCCCTGATAACCCTCCCCCTCTAAAGAAAACCACACACAAAAGGAAAACTACTGCTCTCCCTGCCTTTTTACCTCGAAGAGAAATGAGGACATCTACTGAAGTAGCAACTATTACTACCATCCCAAATTCCCCACCTATTAGCCTAAAACCCCATACCCCACCACAGTCCCAAGTCCCTGAATCTTTACTTGTCTCACCCTCAGGTACTGAAATGGAAGACGCCCAGGATTTTGTGACATCATTTCTTTCAGAAAATGTAGCTACCACACAAGAACCAGCTACTGATTCAGCAGTTGCCACACAAGAACCAGCTACTGATCCACCAAATTTAGATACCCAAGACGATGTACAACATGTAGTTTCCCCACAAGAACTAGCTACTGATTCAGCAGTTGCTACACAAGAACCACCTGGTGATGAACAGAAAATAGAGGACCTAGATGTAGCTACCCCATAAGAACTAGCTACTGATTCAATAGTTGCTACATAAGAACCACCTGCTAATGAACAGAAAATAGACGACCTAGATGTAGCTGCCCCGCAAGAACCAGTTACTAATTCAGCAGTTGCTACACAAGAACCACCTACTGATGAAAAAAAACCAGACGACCTAAATGTAGCTGCCCCACAAGAACCAGCTATTGATTTAGCAGTTGCTACACAAGAACCACCTGGTGATGAATAGAAAATAGACGACCTAGCTGTAGTTGCCCCACAAGAACCAACAACTGATTCTGTAGTTGCTACACAAGCACCACCTGCTGATGAACAAAACATAGACAACCAGGATATTTCACAAACCGTAGCTATTACACAAGAACCAACTATTGAGTCAGCAACTGCCACACAAGAACCATCTGCTGATATGCAAAATTTGGATGCTCAGGATGATGTAGCTGTTACAAAACCAGCTAATGATTCAACAGTTTCCACACAAGAACCACCTGCTGAGGCTGCAAATGATGTAGATACTATGGAATAACAGGCCATTCATTCACTAAAATCAACTATTGAGACTGCAACTATTACATAAAGCCCAGTCACCTTGGCTTCCCTTCTACAAGAAAATGAGTTTCTAAAATCAGAACTCAAAGCTTACAAGTAGGAATTAATAATGGCAAGCGAAGCCTATGATAGAGAGCTTAATTTGTATACTTTATCTCATGCAGTATCCGTAGCTAAGAAGAGTACAAAGAATGACCGATATAATGAATATATGTGCAACCAATGTGGTAATATTTATCATGAAGCTGGTTATAAAATAGTTGAAATTCCACTGCCTAGAGCCACCCTTGCATCTACTTCTGTTGCAATTAAAGAGGAATGCCCTGCTGTCACACAAGAACCAGCAAGGCCTTCAAAGATTTTTTAAAAAGAGGTTAAACCACAAATACCTCGGCCTACTATGATTGTTAAAACTGAAAGTCCCGTACTTTGGTCTACAAAAACTATGTATACTCAGACTGAACCCCGCCTACAAAGATTGTCTTCACTTAGACTAGAAGCACTCAAACACAAATGGATAAATGGAAGAAATAATATGTTATGTCACAAGAGAGGATCTTGTAGGAGCATAAATCATCATGGAAAAATCATATATGTGCAAATCGGGAAGTTCTAGAACAGCTGCTCGAACACTCTCGTGCCTAGAACAAGGAGAATAAACAGCTAAAAGCTAGATTTCTTCTCATGTTTGACTTGGTTCAAAGATTACTGGTCACTAGGAAACCATCCTCCAATTACTCTCTTTTTCTTGTGGAACGCTTAGTGTTCTTCCAAATAAAGGCAATTAGAGATGGGAGACCTCATGAGGTATCTGCACCTAAACAGTTTGTGAAAACTTTCACAAAGGCATCTACCAGTGAACAAAATTTACTCTGTGAATTGTATCTCCATAATGTATCCATCCTTGAGGATAGGAAGTTCAATTTGAACCCTCTGGTGGGTTATATTCAGATCAGGGCCTTTGTCTCTTTCCTTTCCTATCAAATTCTTTCAAAAAGGCACAATGAAGATAATCGTCTTCTGTGGATTCGATCCGAGCCACAGAATGCTGCCATTTTCGTGGTTGAATATGGTCAGTTTTTGAAGGAACCAGGAATGAGTGAAAGCATCAGACAATTACAAGCAGTATCCTTAAAATACTACCAACATTATGTTAAAGCTAAGGGAGCTCTTGCCTTATAAGCAAAAAACTTATTTTGGCAACAGTCTTCTAAGGAGAGGTAGGAGTATCATCCCTATAGTCCTCTTAATGTTGAAGCAACGATTTCATGGGTACCTGACTATGTCAAATGTGTTCAGCAGTGTACTAAAAAATGGGTATGACATCATTTTCATTTCCCTCTTCTATGGATGCCAGCACAAGAGTATAGGGCTCATTACAAATTGTCCAAAAAGGAGGAAGCAACATCAAGGAAGAGATTACAGAATGTTTATGGCTTCAGAGATCTGGCTGATAGCACCTTCTATACTTACTACATAAGTAATTTGCACTGCAAGGCCCAGTACTTCGTCTCATATTTATAGTAAAGTTGAATGAGGACATGCAACCCTTTCAGTTGGGGGGGATGTTAGGACCTCACATTGTCCATTTTTTACCATACATTTTGCTATTATGTCATCCTTTTCTAACCTATATTTAAAGTCCATGTTATTGCTTTAATCCATTTTTTCCAAAAGGTATACAATATTTCTTCTCATTACTATACATTTAATTTATTTTACATATAATTACATTACCTTCATAGTTAATCATTGAATCAGATAGTTGCTAAAACAATTACCATTGCAGTCTACGTTGCTGAAACAGCGTGGAGACTGTAGGGTTATCATTACAGGTTATTTCGATATAACAGTTAGAAAAATACGCAAATCCCAATTCTGAAACAGTCGTGATTTTCATTTTAGATTCGACAGCAACAGAAGAATATCATCAAAGGAGCTGCTACACTGACTGTAATGACCACACTCCAAATTCAGCATTACCATAACCATTGTAGCAACATTTTGTTAATAGGAAAATTGATTACCTTATTTTGGCATATTGGGTTAAAGATAGGACTTACAATGTAATCAATTGTAATAGATGTCTCCTCTTTAGAAAGAGGAGACATCTACATTAGAAGGGGACAGATAGACTGCGGGAAGGTCTAGTTGAGGGAAAAGAACTAGAATCTTTTTGTAACATGATATATTGATGGATGAATGAAATATCGTTCTAAAGATTTCTTTCTAGTTCTCGCTTCCTGGGAATCTTGTGAGAAGGACAAGGCCCACCTTCATAATAAGATTCGCCCATTATATTTTTGCAGTGTGTTAAGTGTGTTTTCTATCCATACCTTGTTAAAAGTTCTGTTTATTGAATGTTGCTTATGCATTATTACTGAACTCTACTTTTTTTTTTCCAATTGATTGCTGCATTACTTTCTCGAATTCATCAACAGTTAATTCATGAGTGCTTTATTAGCAATTGAGTTTACAGAGTGAGTTGGTAAGCATGGTAATCGGAAATAGGTGTTGAAGGTTCCTGCTTTGGGAATAGGGTCTTGTTCTTTGTTACAGCATAGCTAGTGCTTTCCTTTGTAGATTTATTCCTTTCATTAGACTTCTCTTTTTAATAAATTAAGCATTCTTTGATAACTGTCTGCAATAGATTGTTTTTGTTGTAACTCAAAGTAGAGCTTCAATTTTCTCAGAGCAAGGTGTGATTAAGTATATTTATTACTACAACTTTTACTTCTTTTAAGGTTGGGCACATATAGTGTGTATTTGCCTTTGAAATAAACAGACTTCCCTGGGTTGACAATTTATGTAGCACTTAGTTGTTTGAATTAATCAACAGTTAAAGTGACCAACACCAACTAATCCAACTTTTGCAGAAAGCACAATGAAAACCATAAAAATAATGCCATTACCTACTCAAGGAAGTAAACAACATCTGACTAAGCTATTTCTATAAGTAAATGAGCAAAAAAAACATGTTTTTGGATATTTATGTATTTCTATGTGAATTTGACATGTATGTAATTTATTGTTTGTGAATGTGGCAACGAATAGGTGGCATTGGTGGGTGGATTTGGGACTTGAGAAGATCTAATATGGTGTGTATGGGTCCTAGGTGGTCTCAGGTGGCCTTCTGAATGCTTTTCCCACATTCATCCTTCAAGAGAAAGCCTACAGGAAAATCTATAGGAGGACATAGGAAATCTACAGGAGGAAAATAATGTTCTACAAGAGGCCTACAAGGGGGGGCTGAGAGAAGTTTTCACTGTTTTGAGGGTGTGAGAGTGGGTGGAAGAGGTGGATGAAGGTTGGAATGAGTTGTTAGGGCACCTAGGGTCTACCAAGAATCATTAGGAGAGAGAAAGATGATTGGATTTTCTCAAGGAGAGAGGAAGAAATTCTATGGAAAATGCAGGAAAATAAGGCAGAATTGAGGGTAGACTTGGGTGACCTATAGGGCATGGATCAGATGGAGGATGGGATGGTTGATAGGCTGGACTAATGCTAGAATAGAGGTACTATAAAGGAATTGGCAGTCAACCGATAAGATCGAATAAGCAATGAAATGGGTGCATCTAGAAAAATAGAGTTTTGCATCAACTAGTCTAAACTATGATCTATGAAAGTAAATGTTGAGAAATGTTGCAAGAAAGGAAAGCATGAAAGAAGCCTATTGTAAATAAATAATCGAGCATGATGAAGAAGTTCTTAAGAAAAGAAAAGCTAAACTATTATCCAACTAAAAAGCTACAAACGCTAGGTCCTATGAATGAGGAAAATATGTGTTTTTGGGGCAGTGAGAGGGTCCTTGCCTGAAATCATGGTCCCAAAGGGAGGAAGAGAGGCCAAGGAACTATTGCTATCTTTTTTAATATTTTATTTATCACTTCTTAACCTACTATATAAATAAAAAATGGAAGAAAACACACTAAATCATCAAAAGCAACCTATTCTTAACCATAAAATAAATACATCTAACAGCAACCTAATCTACAAACTGAAATAAAGCATACAAATACAAGTAAAGAGGATCTTGGCTACTTGGATTGGGCCCTACCCCAAGAGCTTCGGCCCTCTGAGGTAATTCAGGGCTAACTCAAAAAGGACTCCATCTTTACTTCCGAAACAATAGCAATATTACATGAATTGTCACAAAAAATAAGCTCGAAGTTGAGCAGAGTTTACATAAGAAAACATCCAACAAAACATTTGAACTTAGTGAGGCCCTAGGCATCTCTACTTATAGAAATGAAGCTACCAACAACTTCCTTAAATTCAGGGAGGCTTGGCTCCCAAAACTCAAGATAATTATCAGTGATCCTCCACTTGCTCGGCTGCTTTCTAGTGCATGACTTGGTTGCTTGTACTCTGAGTTGAATGAAGAGGAATTCGAAGTGGGGAGTAATAAATCAAGGGGATTCCCTCCTATAAGTCCTCTCCTTTTTCCACTTCGAGTTTTTGATGCCATTTGTCCACTTGATCCTTGCCTTTGACCTCAAAATTCATCAATAATCTGCATTAAACACATGTTAGACCAGATGGCTGTAGGTTTTAACCCCGTACAGAAATTACCTGCATACGAATTCTAAATCACAGAAAAAATAATAATGTGAGAGCATAACCCATAAAACACATATACACAGAGATTTCCCACTGAATCTCAAAACCGAGACTACCAGCTTGATTTTTCATTATATTCCTTTCAATGTTACAATACATATTTATACATGCCGAAGCATCCAATACCATGGACCGAAAACCATCGCGTCCAAAACTATGGACCGAAAAACCATAGGTAGGTTCGCCCAACCTAATATAGGGTCCAAAAAATTTTTTTTCGGGGCGCTGCCCCGAACCCCGTAGAGGGGGCTCCCCTCAAACCCCTTGGACAGGGGGGGCTGCCGCCCCCCTTGTGACCCCCTCGCTGCACAATCAGCACAGCGAAGGGGGGGCTCCGCCCCCCCTCTAACCCCTCGGTTCACTACGTTGGTTAGTCGTGGAAAGAATATAACACAACCCAACAATGGCATCATAACTACCTCAACTCACTCCATAAGCATAAATATAATCATAAAATCATATAATAAGCTAAGAGAATGGTTTATTTGACTAAGTTAGGAGGTAAATGAGATCATATAATTACCCATTTATAAGGCTCATCATCACCCCCTACTGAAAGTGTTGCTCATCCTCTGAGCAACTTAGTCCATCTCCTCATCTTTTATGGCCCTGGTGGCCTCCCTAGCATCCCAAGCTTCTGATGTGGTATGCTCTTCTTTGTCATAGAATCCTACCTTCCTATCTATCTCTTCCCACTGCTCCTCCTCTTCTTCTTCTCTTATTCCTTCTAGCATGCCTAACAGCAGTGGGGGACTTAGTTTGAGGCTAATCTAGTTGACCTTCAGCCTCTCATGGAGCACTTGTACATTGGCACTCTTCTTAATGCCTCCTTCATCCTCATGGGGGAATGATATTCCCTAATCTGCAGACTGTGTGGTAAGGTTTCCATCTCCTCATACATGCATGCACACAGTCATCCCTAAGTAACCTTTGCATATCATCAAAGTGTACGATGGCTTTTTCCTGATCATTTAGATATCTAGGGGCAATCTTAGGATCATTGGAAAGCAAGTTGTGTCTGTTGATGAGTGCCATGGGATCTGATGGCTCAACTCTTATCATTAATGGCTCATTTTTTTATTTTATCATCAATCTTCTTATTTCTATTGCCCTCAACTCTTCATGGTTCATCCATGAGGCCATGGCCATTAGTTGCACATACCCTAGCCTGGCATTGGGGTCCCACGCATTCATGTCTATGAGGGCCATGTTATGTAGGTAAAATTCTACAATCTTTGCCTTATCCTCCAATGTGCTTTGGTCACATAGATCCATAAACTAATTGTAATCTTGGAAACACATTGTGCCTCTTTGTGCCAAAGTATTTATCTAGAATTGTAACCATTGGTCCTTTAGATAGAGGCTATAGGATTTGGTTGGTGTTCTACATTGAAATGCCTTCTTTGATAAGCTGGCCATGCATGCTAGTTGAGTCTCTTTCTCTTGTAGCTACCTCCATAGCGCACATTTTCAATTTCAAGGTGGCTTCTTATAATGGCTTCCCTATCTCTGAGAGCACTCAAATCTCTACCCATTTCCCTGAGTTTGTTCTCCATATGGAAAACATCCTAAATGATAGTGGCATGAGTTCTTGTGTGAGGGACTAGAGAGAGAGCAAACTCTTGGGCAATTTCCTCATCAAACCCTTGAAATTTCTCAAAGAAATTCATCCAGTTTTCCCTTGTGAATACGTCCACCACTTGAGGATGTGCATGGAGCCTAGTGGAGTTAGTGGGCTCCTTTCTCATAAACCATCTTGTTATACTATCTATACTCTTTTAAAAAACCAAATATGGAGATGGAGATAGAGAATTTTGAGAAAAACAGAGAAATAGAGGACATTGTGTTTTTTTTAAATAAGCAGAATTTTTTGTTATGTATTTTCTCCTCTCCTAAAGACTTTATTTCCTCCTCAAATTGAACCCACTTCTTTCACATATTGATATTCAAAAGGGTCATGCATGAACCTATAAGTGCTCCTATAGAAAATGCCAAAAGCAGGAATACGTGAGATATCAATGGAGAGCGATGGTTATGAGGCTGTGTGGGCACAAGGAGATTGCTGTAGCTGAGTTTCGAGGAGAGAATAAAGGAAAAGGTGGTGAGAGTGCTCGGGGAGGAGTACTAACTACCCTTTATGGATGTTTTTGGTGATGGAGGGTGAGCTGGCAAAGTATACAATTTCCATATTTAGTTCATTGGTCCCCAACTGTCTTGTCATCATGGGCCCTCCTTGTAATTATCCCTCATGATTGCATCGAGGTTCAGACTTCCTCCACTACCTGTCCTTGACATCTTTCTTGAGTTGATTGTACACACGTGTGGGTGAAAACTTTGGATGAGTGGAGTCAACTAAATGAAGGTGGCCAAATTAACTGACCACCTTTCCCTCATTTAACCTCAACCATCTAGTTGCTTTTGCATGCCTTCTAATTACACAAATGCAAACAGAGGAGCGGGTTAGTTGCTTACCTAAGATCTGAATGTATTTGTTGTGACATGTTTTGCTTTCTCTCTCTCAACTGCATGTCTTTTTTTCTTTTCATGCATGATGTTTTCTTGTTGATGTGTGGTTGTGCCTTGTGCAGGTTATTTTCTAGCTATGTCTAAGCTTCAGGTGTCTTCTTCAACCTTCATGTTTGCACTCTCTTGCTTCTGATACTGGATTTTGATGGGATTAGCTGCTACAGAAATTCCTACAGGAGCTCCTGTAGTTGCTTCTCCCTTGAAACTTTAGCTTCTTTCTATGCTTGGAGCTATGAGGATGATGCCATAGATGTAGATAGAGATGGAGAGGTAATAGGTAGGCTTCAAGTGAGGTGGATGGTGTTGTTTCCTCTATTATTTTTTTGTTTTTTTTTGTTTTTTTTTTTTTCCTGAAAAATTATTTTTTCTGTGTTTTTCTTGGACAGGGAGAAGAATGATGCTTAGGGTGTGATGCAAGCTTAGAAATGATGGCAAGGAGGTTTGAAAACTATAGGAGGATTTATAGATCTTTTTATGAAGCTTCCCTATCCCTCAAACTAACTTTTATATCCATTTCTGGCTCTCTGTAATTCCTACAGGAGCCTCCTATAGAAAACACAGTTTTTGGAAAAGAAGCACAGTGAGGTGAAAGAAATGCCAAAAATGATGGAGAAAGGTGTGCGAAGGTAGGATAGGTGTTGGTGTTGGTTTTAGGGATCCCTTAGAACCTTCTGCTGCTTCCTGTAGTCCTCAAGGAGGTTTTCACCCTAATTGCCTGCCTTGGGTGCCTCGAAGGGAGGTTTTCACCCTAATTGCCTGCCCTAGGAGCCTCCAAGGGAGGTATTCACCAAGGTATCTTATTTTTCTCTCTTTTTTTGACATCATTGGGCCGCCTCAGAAGAAGTTTTCAACCCAATGATCGGACTCGAGTGCCTCATGGAGGTTTTCACTTGAGTCCTTATTTTTTATTTTTTCTTTTTCTTCAATGATTGGGTGAAGTGGAGGCTGAGACATGCTCCACTACCATCATTGTCTTATTGAAATATTCAATGAACTCTCGCTTGGAGAGGGGTTTCTTGTATAATTTCAACCAGTGTCCATTGACAAGCATGGGGATGGCTTCATCATCAATGGTTCTGATTAGAACTAATTGCATTTCTCCACAGTGTAGGGTCCTAGCCAGCTTGTTCTTAGCTTTCCCTTGAAATATTTATATCTTGAATCATAGAGTAGTTCCCAATCTCCCTCTTAGAATTTCTTCTCCTTGATATTTGTGTCATTCCATACCTTTCTCTGAAGCTGAACTACCTCTGTATAGAGAAGGGCCTACTTCCTGTGTTCATCCAATCCATTGAGATGAAGTAATATTTCTTCCTGTGCATGGATGAGGTCTAGGTCTAGCTGAGCTACCATCCTTAGGGTATTGAATTCAAATTTTATTGACAACAAAGCCTTCTTCCAATAGACTAGCTCATAGGGCATGAACCCTGTTGTGGCCTTCCATGTTGTGTTGTAAGCCCAAGTGGCCTCAACTAATCTATTTGCCTAGTCTTTTCTGCTATTGCTCACTACCTTTGTTAGGATCCCTTCCAATGCTCTGTTAGTGACCTCCACCTGCCCATTGGCTTGTGGATGGTAAAGGGTTGTAGTCCTATGCTTGATTCTATGATGTGTGAGCAAGTCTTCACTCAAATTGGAAGTAAACTAACTACCTTGATCTGTGACCAACTCTCTTGGATACCCAAACTTGTAGAATATGTTCTCTCTAAAAAAATCAGCTACATTTTCCTCTGTCGTTGCTTTGATTTCTTTTGTCTCTACTCAGTTTGTTAGGTAATCGGTGCACACAATGATGTATTGTTTCTGCTTTGAAGGAGGGCTAATAGGACCCACAAAGTCCACACCCCACTTCTCAAATGGCTCAAAGGTCACTTGAGGTTGCATGGGCATCTCATACTTTGGAGTAGGTTTCCCCATCCTCTGACACTGATCACACTGGCTGCTATATCTCATCACATCCCGATGAAGAGTGGGCGAGTAGTAGCCTGCTTGTAGTATCTTGAAGGCAGTTCTTTTTGCTGCAAAATGACCTCTATAAGGCCCATCATGACAGGTCAGGAGGATGTCAAAGACTTCCTCCTCCCTGAAACATCTTCTCAATATCTGATCTGGCCCAAGTTTGAAGAGATTTCCCCCAATCCTGGTGAAAGGGGCGCTTTTCCTTACTATATTGCTCTTCTCTTTTGAGGACAGGTGTGGTAGGAACTGTGCTGAAACCAAGTAGTTTGCTATATCATCAAACCATGGAGAGAGTACTGAGAGAGCAAACAGATGTTCATCTGGCATTTGGTCATCCACCATTCCTTCTTCACCTGTAGGCAAACTTACTCTAGATAAAAAGTCAGCGACAACATTTTCTTTACCAGGCTTATCAATAATGGTCAAATCAAACTGCTACAGTACAACAACCATCTAATAATGTGAGCATTTACATCTATTTTTTTCATGAAATATCTAATTGCAACATGATCAGGGTGCACAAAGGTTTGATTTCATGTGATATAATATCTGAATTTGTTTAAGGAATGCACGACAGCTAGGAGTTCCTTCTCGTTAACTGTATATTTTAACTCTTCCTTTGACAAGTTTTTGCTTATAAAGTATATGGCATAAGGTAAATTTTCATCAATTTGTCCTAAGGCTGCTCCTATTGCTTTGTTAGAGGCATTCGTGTGAATGTGGAAAGGTAGGGCCTAGTTTGGGCCTCTCAGAATTGGGGTATTCACGAGCTTTCTCTTCAAGGTGTCTAGGGCTTCTTGATAGTTTTCCTACCATATGAACTTGAAATATTTACCTAAGAGGCCAAACAAAGGAGAGGATACCTTGTTGAAATATTTAATGAATCTCCAGTAATACCCATCTAAGCCTATGAAGCTTCTGACATTTCTCACTTTTTGAGGAGGTGGGACCCTTTGGATGATGGAAATTTTGTTGGGGTCCACCTGCAGTCCTTGCTGAGATATTGTATGACCTAGCATGATCCCTTCAATCATAAAAAATTAACATTTTTCTAGACTGAGGGAGAAGTTCATCTCAATAAACTTGTCTAGAACTTTTCCTAGGTTAGATAAAGCTTCCTAAAAGTCAAAGCCATAAGGAGTAAAGTCATCCATGCATATCTCTACTGCATCGTCAATTAATTCAGAAAGTATACTTAGTAACGCTCTTTGGAAAGTGGCTGGAGCATTACAGAAACCAGAAGGAATGACCCCGTATACAAATGTACCCCAAGGACAAGTCAAAGAGGTCTTATCCTGGTCTTCTAGGCTGATTTGATTTTATGTAACCGCTAAACCCATCTAAGAAAGAGAAAAAAAAATTCCTACCAGACTGTCTAACACTTGATTTATGAAAGGTAAAGGAAAATGTTCCTTTTTAGTGTCTTTGTTCAATTCTCGATAGTCGACACAGATTCTCCACTTACCATTTTTCTTTGGCACTAGCACCAAAGGAGAGACCCATTCACTGTCAGAGGTGGGATAGATGAATCCTGCATCAAGCAATTTCTGCAGTTCTTCTTAACAATATGTTTAAGTGTTGGATCCATCCTCCTTTGAGGCTACCTGACTGGCTTTCAACCCTCCTTGATGTATATATGATGAGTACAAACAGAAGTTTGCACTCCCTTCATCTCCTTATAACTCTAGGCGAAGGCATCTAGTTTTGTTGTCAGTAGGCTACACAGTTCCTTCTCCTGGGAAGTGGATAGGGATGGATTGTTTTTCAAGGTTCTTTCTGTGCTGAACTCTATATTCTTAACACAGAGAGAAGTAGAGTCGACCACACAAAGATCATTTGAGGGGTTGTTTTGGGTTTCTCTTACTATGTCCTCTAAGGGTGACACACTGGAAGGTGGATCCTGAATCAGATCTTGAATCATATCATCTTGATCTTGTTGTTTTCCCCCATGGCAATTTCTAATGCACAAAGAGGTGTAGAATAGACTTCATCCTCATCTTCCTCCTCTAACTAGAGAGGTAGATCATGTTCTAACAAGGGTTGGGTAGGAGGATATAGAATTAACTGCTTGGACATATGTCCATCTTTATGGTCATGTTCCCATCTTGAAAATTGATGTAGGCATCTGCAATAGCCAACCATGGTCTTCCCAGAATGAGAGGATACCTAGTGAGATTTGCCTTTAGTTGAAGAACTAAGAAATAGGTAGGTTACTCCCAAGAATCAATAGGGACCATCACATCTTCCACAATCCCCTCGGGGGTCACGGTGGAGCAATCTGGTCGCTGCAGCATGATTGTGGTCTTCCTCAAGGAGACCTAGAGGTTGAGTTTGAGCATTGTGTCCCTTGTTATCACATTAATGGTAGCTCCTAGATCAATCAAGGTGTGTAGAATCATGGTGCCATTGATGTGGACATCAACTATTGGGATTCTAGGGTCTAGATATTTTGGACAGATTACCTACCCCAACATCAGGTCAGATAGTTTCCCTATGACACTGATGGTTGGGGCATCTCTCTTGCACCTTCCTATATTCCTAAAGTACTTCTCTTTGATCAATCTATTGTAGATAGGCACATATTTTATGGCTTAGAGAAGTGGTATCTTCACACATAAATGTTTCAATTCTCCTGGGAGTTCAGTTTCTTATGGGGTAGGCGAGACTATCACGGATAATCTCTCAGGAAAGGGTGGAATTGCTTTAGGTTCACTTTCCCCTTTCTCTTCCTCAACCTCCCTAGGAGGATAGTTATCTGGTAGAACTTTCCCAAATAAGAAGTTAATTTCCTGAATCTCCACAGCATAAGTTGGGCATGATGGTTCCCCACTATACACTAGCTGAGAATGTCTATTGTTTGGGTTTGGATTTGGCTGGGGAGGCATTTGGGGTTTCTTTGGTGGAGCAAGAGGCAATGGTTGTGGTTGGGCAGGTGGTGGAGGCAGAAGAGCAGGAAGAGAGTTGTATTAGGGCCTCCACCCCTGATGAGGTGCATTCCACTGAGGTTGTGGTTGAGCATAGGATTGAAATGAATGTGTGGCTAGTTGGGCATGATATTGAGAGGTGAAGGACGAAGAAGAAGGCATGGACGAGGAAGGATGAGCATGAGGGCTCCAAGAAGGTATGGAAGTGACTTGGTTGGCGCTGTAGTATGCCTAAGATGTCCCTTGCAGCCCCTGCTAGTATAGTCTTAGTCCATGCAGACTCCTTTGGTTTATGTAATAGATTTGTTCAGTGACACCCTCAGCGCCTTGATATATAGCTTTAAGTCTGGTGTAAGGAAGGGAACTTATCTATAGAATGATTTTCTTCACAGACTGAACAAACCTCTATAATGTTTAATGGGCATTCGTTCCTTGGATGCCTCCTGGTGCATCTAGGGAAAAAAATGGCCAAAGCCCTCTCTGCTTCCTCTTGTTTCCTTTTGATATGAAAGGTATCCATTTGCATGGCAAGAGTCTACAACATCTCACTCTTGAAGTCTTCCAGCATGTTTTGAATTTCTCCTTTGATGGATGAGTTAGAGGAAGAGGCATTGGTTATCGGTTGACTCCTCCTACCCTTCTTTCTGACTACTCTAGAATGGTTTCTAAAAACAATCTTTATGTCCTCATAGGATATCTGGTAGATGGATCCCCCAGCCAGTAGATGGAGGGTGTATAAAAGATCTTCTCGAATTCCCCTGAGTAGGACCAACTTTAGAGACTCAGGGTCAATTGTACACCCGACCCTTTTGTAACTGAGCAGGAACCTCTCCTCATATTCTTCCAGGGATTCATCACTTCGTATAGTGATTCAGAAATTTTCTTCTTTAGTATATTTTGACCTACAATAGTCTTGATACTTGTTTTTAAAGGCTTGTTGCATCTAAGAACAATTTGTGATGTTTCTTCTAGGTAATCGCATGAACTAGCGCAATGCTACATCCTTGAATGTAGAAGGGAATAGCTTCAACTTTTTCTCATTTTCTGCATATTCATAGGTTCGACAGATAACATAAAACTCAAACAAAAAGGTGTCAGGATCTTCTGTATTCAGACCATGGAAATGAGGTAGGGCGCAAGGGCTTATATTAATCATTTTGGTGTCCCCATTGGTCTCCCAAATGGGAAAGGTACCCTCTAGTCTTTCTCCATTCACCCTAGCATTTCTGTTTTCAGCCATTGGCTCCAAAGGAATGTTTTCTTCTTCTTGTTCCCCTGTAGGTTCTTCAAATATGTCTAGTTGTTCACCTAAGGGTTCTTCTTGATCGCAACCACCAACAAAGAGATAAGTTTGGATGTGTGAAGCAGTGGGGGTGTTGGGCAAATATTTTCCTGAGTTATCTCTATTCCTACGAGGCATGAAAGGAAATATTTTTGGTTGGTTTTTATTTCTTTTTCCCCACACTGACAGTACCTACGAAACTAAAATTGATTGAACAAAACAAATTGCAACTAGCTGAAATGAACTTGCTGAATGAAATTTGCAGAATTGAAGAGGAAAGCGAGGAAATGCAGAATTGAAGGAAAAGGAATGACTAGTCTACCTTTGCTGAAAGGAAATTTGTAGAATTGAAGAGGAAAGCAAGGAAATGCAGAACTTGAAAGAAGAGAAATGACTAGTCTACTTTTGCTGAAATAAACTATTAGCAGAATGTTGCAATAGAGAATAGAAGAAAGTAGCAATCACAGAATACTCTGACGCTTCCCCGACAACGGTGCCAAAAAGTGGTGAGTACCAGTATTGCAGCAATAATGCTGCAATTCCTGGGCTGCCTACTTTACTCTTATCAACCTGGTAATTCATAACAAACTTGGAAGAGATGGTGATGTATGCCCAAGTACTAGTTCTTATTGTAGGTTGTCACTTGGTTAGCCAACGCAAGATCACTAGGAGCTCAAGCCAACTTCTATGGATTCTAGAAGAAGCTCTATATGTGATGAAAGGAGAGAAAGGCTACTCTATAGATACTATTCTAATTGCAGAAAGGAGAAAGACAGAAATGTAAAGCAAAACTAGTAAACCCAAATTATCCAACTAATCCAA
Organism: Pinus taeda; assembly: GCA_000404065.3. NCBI lineage: Eukaryota > Viridiplantae > Streptophyta > Pinopsida > Pinales > Pinaceae > Pinus > Pinus taeda. The sequence continues at coordinate 62,684 of APFE030007942.1, read as the reverse complement.
CTTTTGCAGAAAGCACTATGAAAACCATGAAAAGAATGTCATTACCTACTCAAGGAAGTAAACAACATCTAAAAAATCTATTTATGTAAGTAAATGATAAAGAAAACATCTTTTTGGATTTTTATGTATTTGTATGTGAATTTGACATGCATGTAATTTATTGTTTGTGAATGTGGTAGCGAATAGGTGGTGTTGGAGGGTGGCTTTGGGACTTGAGAGATTGTAAGATGGTGTGAATGGTTCCTAGGAGGTCTTAGGTGGAATTCTAGAGGCGTTTCCCACATTCATCCTTCAAAATAAAGCCTATAGGAAAATCTACAGGAGGACATAGGAAATCTACAGGAGGAAAAACAACATTCTACAGGAGGACTACAGGAGGAGGTCGAGAGAAGTTTTCACTGTTTTGAGGTTGTGAGAGTGGGTGGAAGAGGAGTATGATGGTTGTAATGAGGTGTTAGGGCACCTAGGGTCTACCAAGAATCATTATGAGAGAGAAAGATGATTGTATTTGCTCAAGGAGAGAGGAAGAAATTCTATGGAAAATGCAGGAAACTAAGGCAGAATTGAGGGGAGACTTGGGTGACCTGCAGGGCATGGATTAAATGGAGGATGGGATGGATGATAGGCTGACCAACTGCTAGAAGATATCTTCTGCAAAGGAATTGACAGTCAACCAATAAGATCAAATAAGCAATAAAATGGGTGCATCTAGAAAAACAGAGTTTTGCATCAACTAGTCTAAACTATGATCTATGAAAATAAATATTGAGAAATGTTGCAATAAATGAAAGCATGAAAGAAGTCTATTGTAAATAAAGAAGTGAGCATGATGAATAATTCTGAAGCAAAGAAAAACTAGACTATTATCCAACTAAAAAGCTACAAACACTAGAAGTCCTATGAATGAGGAAAATTTGTGTTTTTAGGGCAGCAAGAGGGTCCTTGCCTTAAATCATGGTTCCAATGGGAGGAAGAGAGGCCAAGGCATTGTTTCTAGCCTTTTGAATCTTTTCTTTATCACTGCTTAACCTACTATGAAAAGCACAAATGGAAGAAAACTACTGAATTGTCAAAAGCAACTTATTCTTAACCATAAAAGAAATACATCTAACAACAACCTAATCTACAAACTCAAATAAAACATAAAAATACAAGTAAAGAGGGCCTTGGCTACTTATATTGGACCCTTACCCAAGAGCTTCAGCCCTATGAGGTAACTCAATGCTAACTCAAAAAGGATTCCATCTTTATTTCCAAAATGATAGCAAGATTACGTGAACTGTCACAAAAAAGTAAGCTTGAAGTTCAGCAGAGTTTAGATATGCAAAAATCCAACAAAAAATATGACCCTAGTCAGACCCTAGGCCTCTCTACTTATACAAACTAAGCTACCAACAACTTCCTTAAAATTAGGGAGGCTTGGCTCTCAAAACTTGAGATAATCACCAGCCATCCTCCACTTGCTCGGTTGCCTTCTAGTGCATGACTTGGATGCTTGTACTCTGAGCTGAATGAAGGGGAAATCGAAATGGAAAGTAATAAATGAGGGGTATTCCCTCCTATAAGTCATCTCCTTTGTCCACTTTGAGTTTTTGCTACCATTTGTCCACTGGATCCTTGACTTTGACCTTAAAATTCATCAATAATCTGCATTAAACACATGTTAGACCACATGGCATCATAACTACCTCAACTCACTCCATAAGCATAAATAGAATTAGAAAATCATAGAATAAGCTAAGAGAATGGTTTATTTGACTAGGTTAGGAGGTAAAATGAGCCCATATAATTATCCATTTATGAGTCTCATCAGAAGTGTTATACCACCATTCAGCCAGAGGCAACCATTTGAAGCATTGTGTATGTTTATCAAATACAAAGCAATGAAGATATCCTTCCAAACATTTGTTTACTATCTCAGTTTGCCCATCAAATTAAGGATGATATGATGAGCTATGAGCTAACTAAGTACCGAGACAAGAAAATAATTTTTTCCAAAAATTTCTAGTAAAAACGGGATCTCTGTCGCTTACAATAATCTTTGGGTTTCGCTGTAGCTTTTGAATTGTTTCCATAAATGCAGTAGAAACCATATTGGCTTTAAATGGATGTGATAATGCAAAAAAGTTTGCATACTTGGTAAGTTTGTCATCTACCACCATGATTACACTCTTTCCTTTAGACTTTGGTAAACCTGTGATAAAATCCATTGAAACCTTCTCCCAACGTTGGCTTGGAATGGATGAAGGTTGTAATAGACCTAGGGTCTTAATTGCTTCAACTTTATTTTGTTGGCAAACCAAACATTCCACCACAAACTTTTGAATATCTGATTTAAGGCCATCCCAAAAAAAATCCTTCTTAACCATGTGGTAAGTTTTTGAAAATCCTGAGTGCCCTCCTAAGGGATAAGTGTGCAATTCCATAAGAATCTTTTGTTTGAGTTGGGAATTCTTACATAGATATAAGCGATCTTTGTACCATAAGGAATCATTTTTCCAGCTAAATGTATCAGATGTACTGGGATCTTGTTTTAACTTTCAAATTACGGCCAACACTTCTTTGTCATTCATCCATTCCTCCCTTGCTTGGTTTATCAAATTTGGTTGGATAATAGAAATGGCACACAACAATTCTTCCACATCCTCGTCCTTTCTTGAGAGTGCATCTGCCACAACATTTTCCTTCCCTTTTTTGTAGATGATTTCAAATCATAACCCAACATCTTTGTGACCCATTTTTGTTGCTCTTCAGAGGATAATATTTGTTCTAAAAAATATTTAAGACTATCATGATCCGTTTTTACCTTGAAGTCTCTTCCCATTAGGTAGGGTTGCCATTTCTCAAGTGCATGTAGTATTGCTAATATTTCCTGATCATAAATAGTTTTGTCTAAATACTTTCCCTTGATTGGATGACTTTTGAAAGCATTGGGTCTTTCATCTTGCATTAAAATAGCACCAATTCCATTTCCTGAAACATCACATTCCACAATAAAGGTTTTTGTGATGTCCTTCGGCATAACTAAGAATGGTGCTTGGCGCATTACCTCTTTATGATGTTTGAAGGCCTTTGTTGCCTCTAGAGTCCAAGAAACTACACCTTTTTTCAATAATGTTATTAGAGGTGGTGATATTCTCCCATAATCCTTAACAAACTTGCAATAATACCCTATCAACCCGAGAAATCCTCGCAGATGCTATATGGATGTGGGTATTTTCTATTTCTTAATGGCTTTAATTTTTCTAGGGCCTACCTTAACACCTTAATGAGATATAATATGACCTAGAAATTCCACCTCTTTTACTCCAAAGAAACATTTGGAGCTTTTTGCATATAATTGTTTCTCCTCCAATAGTTTCATTACCCTGTCAACATGTTCAACATGATCCTTCCAAGACTTGTTGTTGATTAGTATATCATCAAAAACTACTAACACAAATTTTCTAAGGAAGGGTTTGAAAATGGAATTCACCAAACCTTGAAATGTAGAAAGTGCATTGGTAAGGACAAAAGGCATGACCAAAAATTCATAATGACCCTCATGAGTTCTAAATGTTGTTTTCGAAATCTCTTCAGTCTTCATTATGATATGATGATATCCTAAACGAGGATCCAACATCGTGAAGTAAATTTATCCATGCAATTCATCCAATAATTCATCAATGACAAGAATGGGAAATTTATATTTAATAGTGAGATTTTTTAGCTCCCTATGATCCAGACACATCCACCATGATCCATCCTTCTTGTGCACCAATACCACTGGAGTAGATAAAGAACATTGACTAGGTTGAATTATACCAGCCTCCAGCATTTCTGCAACCATATGTTCAATTTCACTCTTTTGGGCATAGGGATATATGTACAGCCTGATGTTTGGAAGAACACTGCCTGAAATCAAATGAATAGCATGATCATGATCATTAATAGCTAGGATACCTTTGGGAGTCTCAAATACAATCTCGATGTGGGAACCTCTAGCGAACATAATTGTGCAATTACACCTTGTTTTTCCTTCTTTAGAAGGTTTGTCAGACTGTTAGAAATTATTATCTTTCTTGGTTTCCCTATAATGCCCATTAATTAGACTTCCTTTCCTTCTGCACAAAATTTCATTAAACGTTCTTGAAAATTAAAAGCTATTTACCCAAGGATTGTAGCCATTGGAATCCTAGTACAACATCAACACCACCGATTCGAATGGAAAGAATTAAGCTATTCAATACATATTCTCCCATGGATATCTTGATATTATATCACTTTCTAGAGCAAGTTATGGCTCCTCCACTTGCAACCATCACTTGACACTCTCGTGCTAGATATAAGAAGCAATTCAATTCTTTTTCTATCTTACAATGAATAATTTTTGTGTACTCCTCGAATCAATCAACATTATTACATTTTTCTTCTCGATATGTCCTTCTATCTTAATAGTTTAAGGAGTGGTAATTCCAGCCAATGCATTACAAGTTATGGTTGGGTTCATTTCTTCTTTATCTAGGGTTTGTTCCCAGAGTATATCCTCTTCTTTTGACATTTCTTGTTCATCTTCTTCCTCCTCTTCACAATCTATGTAGAATAATTTCTTCTCAGCACACTTATGACCTTTAGTGTATTTGTTATCACAACTGTAACAAAGTCATTTTTCTCTTTTTACTTCCAATTGTTATGGTGTCAGCCTTGTAGTTTGTGGAAGGCTAGGGGAAACAACACTTCCATCTTTATAGTTGTGAGTGGTAGGTTTCCTGGTTGCCATAATTTTTTGCCTTCCATTTTTCTTGCTAACCTGAATGCCTTCTCCAATGAATCAGGTTCCCAAAGGTGAACCTCATGCTACATATTATCCTTTAAAGTCCCTATGAACACACCAATCATATGCTCCTCTCAAATATATTTTACCCTTATGTTCAATTTTTGGAAGTCTTCACTGTGCTCCATCATTGAATGCTTTTGTTTGAGATTTATCAATTGGTTAAAAAAGATGTTGTTTTTTGTATCCTCATAATGTGCTACAATTTCTTCTGTAAAAACTGCCCAATTTGTGAGAAAAAATCCATTGATACCATACAAACTGATTTGGTTCCAAACATAAAGTTGCAATACGTACCTTTTGTGTGTTTTGCACATTATGTAAATCAAAAAATTGCTCCATCTATAGTATCCATGTTTTGGGAAACTTTCCATCAAAATTCCTCATATCAATTTTTGGAACATGATGGGTCTTCAATCCAACATTAGAGTCTATGAAATCATGATTAACATTTCTTTTGTTCTCATCATGATTTTCCTTTACTACCTTTCACCATTAGTGACCATTTCTTGTAGCAACTTATTCAAGTTTATCTTCAATTCTTCCATCCTATTGTCCTTGCCATTCATTATAATGTCCATGTCATCTATCTTAGCCTTAATTCCATCCATATTAACTTCCACACCATCCATCTTAGCTTCCATACCATCCATCTTAACTTGCATGGCATGCATATTAGCTTCCACACCATTCATCTTGGCTTCATTTACCCTTAGTGATAGTGAAATTTGTTGTACTTGGTCTTGTAATTTTGATATATCATGTCGCATTTCTTCCTCTTCTTCATGAGTCATGCTAGAGCTTTCAATTTGCTTACTAGGTGTTTCTTTTTTCTTTCTTAGGGGCATTAATTAATGCTAATAATTCTTCACTATTCCCTTTGAATTCCTTCAAACTAATTTTTCAAACCAATCTTATGAAAAATTAAAAAAGAAAATACACACCTTTTTTTCACTTTGTAAGAGCTCGATACTGAATCTATTGTATCTCTATAACTATGGATCTAAAATGTCTGAAATCTCATCCTGCGGTATCTCTTTGAGTCCTATTTCTAACCCCACAATTCTGATCAATATTGGATTCTCCAAGGAAGAGTTATGCCAAATCTCGCACGGTGACCTGATTATAGAATAGTTCAGTAGAGCAAACTTGTACAACTTGCCATGTGTCACTGTTTGAACCTTAGTACCCAAAACTGACACAAAGAAAACTACAAGCCTTCCTCTTTCTGAAACTTCTTATGAAATTTCAATCTGATGCTGAAAACAAAAGTTATGATGATTTTCCCCAGGTAACCTGCTTGGAATGTAATTTGGGAGTCTGCAAAAATCCTAGCTTCCTCAGATAATATCTATGCAAATATAGCAACACAATCTCTAAAATTTGGACCGCAAGTTCAAAATGATTTCGGATCAAATGAGTTTTTTTGTAGCTTCTGAAAAATTGTAGAATAAAAGTTATAGCGAAAGTTACACAACGATCTGTTTGGAGTAGCGAAACCCTAGAATCCAAAGCTCTGATACCAAATGTTACGAAATCAACTCACAAAATGATAGAAAAGATAGATCAATGCATTCTAATTCAACCTCTTTGAGGGGGCAACCTCCTTTACATGACACAAATGAATAATTCTTGGATGATACAAATGACTAAACCTCCCTTAGATATATAGGAGTCTAAGGGGTCACAATATAATGAAGCCGACATAACAGTAATAACATAAGGGCACAAAAATAACAATAATGGGTTTCTACAAGGCATACTAATAACAATATGGGGACAATAGGGGCACAATAATAACAATAAGGGATATAATGAAAATAGTGATGGGGGAATTACTAGTATTATAGGGGCCTAACAGTTTCTTCAATGGAAGTGAGCCTAAACAATACTACGAAGGAGTCACTACCTAGAAATTGCAAATGTTGCTTCACTGCTAGCGAGCCTTGAAAATACCCCAATTGAGTCGTTGAATCACCTCTCTGCACAAGAAGACTTTCTCAATCCTTTTTCCCTTAATTTATTTAATTATTGTTCTCATTGTAAATTATTCATATGTTATCATTGGCACTTATTCATATGGGATTTATTGGCGTGGGCGGATGAGGGATCCCGACTTATTTTACTTGCAAGAGAGGTTGTTTTTGGTTTTTCAAAGGCCATTATTTTCCTGCTTATGAAGGTGTTTCCCTTTAACCTTCTCGAGCTAGTTGGATAAACTTATTCATTTAAAACTTACATCCAATTCAATAGCAAGGACTAATTGTTGAAGGACAGGGTACCATGGATGACTAGATTTACCCACTGTATTAGATTTCAACACTCTACCTTGATCACAACTTGAGGGCTGCTCAAGTGCTGACATAAAAAGAAACACAGCTCAACCACCGGTGTAGAGGCTACCTCAAACCTAGGGAGTCAAACTAGAGTAATGTTCCTAAAATTTTATTTGGGGTGGAAACACTGTTAAAGGACAAAAAGTAAAAGGCGTAAAGAAGGTGAAAGGGAAAAGGCAATAAGAGGGGCTAAACTAATAAAAGATGGAAAACGACAAGAAAGAAACTATTTTACAGGGGTGGACAAGCATCTACGGGAGCTGGTAGGTGAAATAAAATTTGAGGTCATGGACCTTCATGGGAAGGGGTTCCACCCTCCCATCTAATACTACAATCTGTAGGTATGCTTGCCAATCCCTTCCTTAACCTAGAAGGGGCCAATCCACAAGGCCTCAAATTTGGTATGTTTACATTTTTCCACATGAGCCTTGTCACATTTGAGGACTAGGTCACCCACATTAAACTCACTACTACCTAGGGATTTCTTATCAAACCATATCTTGACTTGACTTTGGTGAACGAAAAAAATCACCCTATCCTTCTTTCTTTATTCTTCCAATTTGAGGAGGGTACTGATTCAACTTTGGATGGTAGGGAAAGAAGTGCCTCACGACTCTTATGATAAATGGAGAGTGAGAAGGTACAAGTTGAGTGCAAATATGGTTTCTTTCCCATAAACCAGGAAACAGGGGGATGTTCCGAGAGAAGATTTTGGGGTGACTCAATTCGTTGAGAAGGTCTTTTTCAGGGCATTGTGCTAGTTCCTTTGGTGTGACAACAAGGTTTTCTTGATAATGTAGATTAGGTTCTTGTTGGTGGATTCAGCTAGGCCATTTCACTTGGGGTAATAGTTAGTTGAATGTTTGAAAACAATGCTCTTTTCCAAGGCACAATCATATAACCTTAAAGACGAGAAATAAATAGCATTATTAAAAACAAGGGAGGTTGGAACACTGAACCTGGTCACTTAGTACTGATTGATAAAAGGTATTACCTCTTCATCATTGATTTGTCATAATGGAATGGATTCCAGCCACCTTGTGAAATAGTCTCTAGTCATGAGTATAACACATATTTCATTAAAATTGGAAATTTTTTATTACAAGGAAATCACTAGTATTAAGTTATTTGGTTATTTTTAAATTATAAATCCACTATTTAATTCCAAATTTAATGAAATATGTGTTTTATATACCTATGTTGTTTTGATGATAGTGGCACAATATGCTTGATGATGTCCAATAACCACTGTTGAAAAGGTTCCTCTACTATTATAGACTAGAGAGGAGAGACTGACTGAGATTGTCTTCCAACATAATTTTGAAAAATAGGGAATTTCCGAGCATATGCATGTGCATATTTGAAAAGAGCAGGCCAATAAAATTCTTCCCTCATGGTCTTATATGAAGTAGTATCACTGGCATAATGGCCTCCTGCTAGCCCATCATGTAGCTCCTTTAGTAGCTACTGGGCTTCTTTGAATCCCAAACATCAAAGTAACAAGCCATGGTGGTGTTTATCAACCATATTTCCTTGTATTAATTGGTAAGATGCAACTTTGAGTCTCACTACTCTTTCCTATCTCATGGACAAGGTAGGAGGTAAGGTCACATTCCCTAAATATAGATTCATATATGCATACCAAGGTGAAGAGTCATATGCGATAGTGAGTTTGTTTTGTTACATCTCGATCTCATGATCCCAACCTTCTGATTCTTCATTTTGTCAGTCTGCACATTTGGTGGTTAGTTTACATAACCCATGCCCTTTATCAGTGTGAGTGGGCTTGAATCCAAGTTATATTCTTGGAGGAAATTATTCCAGTTGGCTCTTCTCTCGCCTAGCTCTGCTTGAATGAATAATGACTGAAAAACAGGGTTAGGGACAAAAAACCGTTTATACTATACCTAGGGGGGAATGCGGTATACCTAGGGGGATTAATATGGGGGACAAAGGAAGGTACCCAAGGGAATAATGTAATAATGGGATGGGCTATAGTAATAAATAAGGTGGTTATCTCGTATCATGTAAGGGAGCACAAGTAGTTAGCCCATGGTATTAGATAGATGGTATTGAGGGAACCATGGTAATGACCCATGGTATTGTATGTATGAGGCCTATATAGTGGCTAGAGACTCCCCATTGAGAGATGTCAAGGAATATTGTATGAACATGCATATGGCTTGTAGAGTGTTCTCCTTCCTTAAGGAGTGAATATATGGTGTTGCCTTACCTTAAGGGTTTGATGATTGATCAATAAAGTGAAGCATTTCTATGTATATTCAGATCTTTTTATTCTTAGGTTTATTTATGTTATCTTATATTTTTGGATCAGATCTATAAAAAGTGGTATTAGAGCCTTTTCTTGGGCAAAGTGGAGGATTTTTTTTTTATTTGCTGGAATTTTTTGGGGCAGCGAGTTTGCAGATCAGATTTGTATGGTTTGGTGCAAAATCTACAGAATCTAATTGTAGATCTGAGTTTTTGGCAAAAAATACCCAATTTGAAAAAAAAATCAGCCGAATCGAAGTCCAGATGAAGGAGATATTGCTGATTTAAAAATCAGTTGGGTTACAAACATTTTTCAGGGTGGCGAGTTTGTGGAGCAGATTTGTACGTTCTAGTGCAAAATCTGCAGAATCTAATTACAGATCAAGGGTTCACCTTTCTCTTGGATGGATAGAGGCACGTGCATGGTACCAGTGGACTACTCTATTGAGTAGATCTTATTATTTGTGTTCTTCCCATGTTTCAGGGACGAAACATATTAAGGGGGGTGGAATGTAGTATACCTAGGGATGATAATATGGGGTACAAAGGGAGGTAGCCAAGGGAATAATGTAATAATGGAATGGGCCATAGTAATAAATAAGGTGGTTAGCCCATATCATGTAAGGGACCACAAGTAGTTAGCCCATGGTATTAGATAGATGGTATTGAGGGGACCATGGTAATGACCCATGGTATTGTATGTATCAGACCTATATAGAGGCTAGAGACTCCCCGTTGAGAGATGTCAAGAAATATTGTATGAACATGCATATGGCTTCTGGATTGTTCTCCTTCCTTAAGGAGTGAATGTATGGTGTTGCCCTACCTTAAGAGTTTGATCAATAAAGTGAAACATTTCTATCTATATTCAAATCTTGTTATTCTTGGGTTTATTTTTATTATCTTATATTTTTGGATGAGATCTATAACACCGTCACACGATTCTTGAGAATGTAGGGTCTGAAATGTTTTGCCTCTTTTTAGACCGTATACACTTGCTTGCCTATGTCTAGGTAGATTATTTCTATGCCCTGTACCATGTTCTCATGAATGATATGGGTCGATCATCATTGTTACTATCCTTCTGTGTATGCATAACAGTTAAGAACAAATTTTATGCAAAAGTGTACAGAATGAAGTCCTTGTTGAAATCGACATTGTACAAAGAAGGGGATTAGGTGATAGATTTCTTGATACAATAAAATGCTTCCTTATTTTCTTGATTCCACTTAGAAATCGAGGCCTCATTTATCATCTTCTCCAAGGGCTTAATGATTTGGTAAAAATTTAGAAATAAATTTGCGAAGAAAGTTGATTTTACCTAGGAAATATTTCATACCTTTTTTGCCGCTAGGAAGAGGGGTTTGCACTAAGGATTTTACACGACCAAGATCAAAAGTGATTTATTCCTTTATTATTATATGCCTAAGGAGATTTCCTTATGATACAATAAATATACTCTTTTTAGGGTTGAAATAGATCCCATATTTTTGGCAACTCTTAAATATTTGCTTGAGATGATGAAGGTGGTCAACTATCTTCTTTGAAAACGTTGTGACATCATCTACATAAAGGACCACACTTTAACCAATTGACCCTATAATTGGCTTTATCTAAGCTTTGTTGAGATTCTGGAAGTCGATGCACAATCAAATTTCACTGGACGTCTTTCGTACAGGAACCAGGTTGGAGACCCAAGTAGTGTGCCTAACTTTGAAAATAATACACTCATCCAACAATTTCTTCAACTCCTTTTGAATGAGGGTATTTAATGTAGGATGTACTTTCCTTAATTTCTACTTGAATGGTTTGGCTCCTTCTTTTCTATGAATAACATGTTGAATGATTTGAGTGTCATATGTCTTCAAGTTATCATACATCTAGGAAAATACATCCCGATACCTCTTGAATAAGGTTATGAAGGACTTCCTTTCATTAGGAGAACACCTGACACCCAAGTTGATAAAATTGGTGTCAGTCTCAATCCCGAGATTAATTTTCTTATGTGATAGGGTGGAACTTTGTGTCTTGGTAGTCGGTGGGCCCTAGAAATGGTTATGAAGATAAAATAATTTTTTGAGTGTAACTACACCTTTGGGAATAGGGTTCCCTTGTGCTCATTTTCTTCCTCTTGCAAGGCCCTTTCATGCTTTTCCTCCTCTACCTTCACATCTTTAAACACCTTTGTGTTTTCCATAAAATCCACTATATATTGATCATCATTGAAAATGCGTAAATTAGTTATGTTATCTCGGACAATAGGTTTATCAAAAATGTCAGTTGAAAATCCATACATTAAAGGTGTAAACCTAGTTGTGGCATTAGCTAAACTATCAACGACCACATTTAATTAATCCTAGGAAAAAAATTAATACTGAAAGATCTAAAAGAATAGATTAATCACCATACCTGTTGCTGATAATTTTTTAGGTGTGGTGATAGACAATGAATTGTGTTTTGTACCTTCCTTGTAATGATTTCAGAATTACTGATTACCTTCAAACATTCAAACATTAGGTAAATATATTTCTTGAGCCCAAGGATCAATGCCTCATACTCCGCAATGTTTTTATTGCATTGGAATTCTAACCTATAAGAATTTAAACATTTGTTTTTTAGGGGTCCATGAGGATACAGTTTGCACCGACTAAATTGTGAGTCTTGGACTTATCATAATATAAACTCCATAGTTCATTGTTGGTTACATATACGCTTAACATATTTAGATCTATATTACAAGTTTCATCAACATCGGCTGGAGGGAAATGAAGGAGTTCAAATTGCGTATCAGGTGGGATTGGTGCTAGAAAGGTTTGATAGCACCCAATATGAGTTTCCAAAAACACATTCCCAAATCTTCTTGAGAAAAACTAATGGCTACATTTGAGCCCTCAAGGTCCATGACCATATGCTTCATGTAGGGTTTATTATTAACTCTGATCTGGTTGTTCTTGCTTTTGTAAGGCACTGGTAGGTGGGACCAGTCAGTGGAAAAAATACCCCTGGAGTTTTTTCAACCAATCCCCGCTGAGCAGCAAGCCATACGCTTCTTGAATTTCAATAACAACTATGTCAATGCATTGATGCACCCTAGATTCAGAGGAAAACCTAATTGTTACATTGTTTAGCTCACCTATGGTGGGGACTTGATACCTATCTAGTTGGATAATCTTGGCATTTTTCTTCTGAGGTTGAATGTTTAACTTTTTGCACACCGATAAAGGCATGACATTAGTTGATGCACCAGAGTCGACAAGGCATTGTGCACATTGTAGTTGAAGATTTAAAAGGTTAGAAGGAACAAGGCAGTCAAACCTCTCAAATTTACATTTGCAACATTAAAAATAGATTTGAGGTGGACTAAGGCATGGGACTGAATGGGAGAGCTTGTCTTTGTAGGAGAGGTAGTTTTTTCTAGTTGAAGACAAGGTAGTAATGACTTTGACAATTATTTCAAATTGGATAGATACATTGGCAAGTTCATAAAGTGAAATTTTGTCCTATGCCTTCTTCATATCTTCGATGATGTTACACCCCAAGTCCAAAGGTGCAATGCCCTCTCAGGACGTCTGAGGAGGTGAAGGGGATTGACTAGACTTAGCCAAGGTTTCAGCAACAGATGAGTTTCCCTTTGCACTTTTGAGGCATTCTTTGGGCTTTTTCTAGATGAACTCTTAGGAGTAGTGGTCGATGATTGACTTGAGTTTTCAGGAGGAAGGATCATCCTCATTAATGCCTTCCTTTTTTCTTCCAGTGTACAATCTGGTATTAGCACCTTGCTCCTAATATTAGAAGTCTTTGGAGGCCTCGAAGGGGGGAGTGTCACCTATGTTATCTCCTTGGAGTTATTGGACCTATCCCCCATGGATGACTTTGAAAGATAGTACACCAGAACCGACATTTTAATATGGAGGTGTAGTTTATTCCTCAGGATTGTTAGAGTCTTCCTCATCCTCTTCCATAGTTTGATCCTCCTGAAGTTGGCTCACTACCGTAGTCCTGTTGTGTATCCATTATGCATAGTTTTTTTCGGAATGAGATACTTGGTGAAAATCACAAAAAATTGCCTTAGCAAGATCTTCCAAAGTGAAATTTTTATTATAGCTCTGAGATGACTTCGCATGGGGATTACTGTTCTTTTAGACGAAAGGTTTTGTCAGTTTACTACCCACAAAGGTCTTGCTAGTCTTCTTTTTTAATTCAGAGGATTCATTCATTAATTTCTTTAAGGATTTGGCTAATCCCTCAAAATTGAAGGAATCCTTGTCCTTATCATTGTATTTTCTAGTTGAGCCTTGGGTTTTCTGTTTCGCTGGCTTAGACTCTTCGTAAGTGTCATGCTCAAGGGATCCTATATACAACAATTATGTCTCCATAGAAAGAGCTTCCACAAAGCTCTCCACTAAGGTGGCTTTGCCTTCATGCTTGACGAACATAATGATATCATGTGTGAGTGACCTAATATAATAGCCGACAATGATAGAATCATTAAAAGCCACATATGTTTTAAACTTTTTCAAGATAGTAGTAAATTTATAGTAAAAATCTTTGACCTTTTCCTTCTTGTGGCACTTCAATGTGCTCAATTCAGTTAGGGGCATGGATGGTGTCTTGTCTTCAGAGAACTTCTCAATAAATGTTTTCTGGAATTCCTCCCAAGTTCATATTGATGCCATAGTCAAGGAGAGATACTAGGTCATAGCCTTATTTTTGAAGGTATGAAGAAAAATCCTGCAAGCCACGTTATCATATTGCACTCTCATAATTTTCAGGGAAAGGTAAAAATTGTTGATATGGTCCTTAGTCATGGTTCTCGTTTCGAGGTCAAACTTTAGAAGATATTTCTAAGGGTGACTAGGCATATCGTGAAGGGGGGCTCAAATGCCTAAAGGGGACTAAGACATCCAGGCTAAAGGTTTTCGATGGTTGGCTCTTGGTGCTCGTGGGAATATGACGTGGTTGGCATCTCTCTCGATATCAAATTCAATGCTCCACCTATACCCTTCAATAGTGATGGGTGGTTATCTGCCATTACCTTGAGGAACTCTCCAATGTCCTAAACCTCTGAAGTTCATGACATTTTTGAAGTTTCCTAGATTCCTAGGTAATCTAAAAGGCCTCTTGGTATGTGGAGGACCTAAATTGTAAATATTAATGAATTTTATGATATTATCATCACTTCCCTACCCTTGAGGCACCTCAATCTTTCCCCTTAGCAGTTGATTATTAACCCAGGTATTCTCTGATGGCAGTTGATTATTTTCCTGTGTATCCTATTGTCATGTTTGATTATTATCTCCTATGACTATGCTTCTTGGGCCTCCTCTTTCAGATGCTAGGGTACTCTCTAATTCTTAAATTGAGAGTCTTTCAACCATGTCTGCATATCATGCAAAATAATCTCAATAAGATATGGTGCCAAATTAACCAAAATGCCTTGATGGGTACGATGAATCTTGGAGGTGCGTGGATTAGGTAGGGAGCTAGAGGAATGGATGCACTTTGGAGCTCTAGCAAACTACCAAGTAATAGGGCATAAATCTCTCAACTGATCATATGTGACTTCATATAGAGGATCTTCCTCTCCCACCAGGGTGTCTGCAAGTCAAGTAGGTTGGGAGCGCTCACGGTTAAGATCTCTAAAAGGCAGGCCAAGGTAGGATGGAGAGGTGTTTGAGTGGAAGTAGGATAGGGTTGACTACTAGCTTGATAGGAATTTTATGTGTGATGGCCTATGTTGGTTTTTGCCATCACACCCTCCTTATAGCACCAAAATATGTAGACAAACTAGAATTTACTACCAATAGCTAGGGGATCTCCCCAATGCATAATCCCAATTAGAGTCTACACCATTTTATTTAGGGATCTCATCCGGTATGTAGGCCCGATTTCCATATAATTAGTTGAAGTTGGCTTTGGACAAGAAAGGGAATATGGCTAAACAAAATGTATAAACCTCAACAAATGCAACTAAGTGACTAATGAATACTTCATAAAATACATACCATAAATAGAAATATTGGAACTTCAAAGCCTGAATCTTAAGTAAAGAATCATTAGCAAAAATTCAAATAATACCATGCATATATAAGGGATAAACTTAAAAATCAAGAATGAGTTCAAGATGGTTAAGCATTTATAAACACAAGTGATTACACAATCTACAATAGTATCATGCCAATATCAATAAAGAAATTTATCAACATAAGTACAAGGCTAGCATATCTTATACCATCCATGTGATGCACATGAAACTCATAGCACAGGAAGATAAATGAGGAGACCATACACCAAAGCTCATAGGAACCTACAATTCATCAAGCTAATAAAATTCATGGCATCTGAATAGAAAGTCTCCATCCAATCTAGCAGTGGAAAACTACTACTACTCCTTGAATTTATTAGAAGAGCACAAGTTCTCAAAATAATATGTACCAAAATAAGTCTAAAGCTAAAATTCCTTTATAATATGCCATGAGAGTGTATTCATTAAAAATAAGGTGACTTTTGACCTACCCTTGACTCTTAGACTTCCTCATGACCTTTTGACTTCCTTATGACTTTTATACTTCCTCATGACTCTTTAAATTACTATTTTTTCCTACGCTATCATACTTTCTATTCTAAAAGAATAAGTTATTCCTATCTTATCAATTTGGCAATAAATAATTCTGGAACATCTAAGTGTAGCTACTCCACAAGTTAATTGTTTTAGGGCCTATATTCATAGCTGTTAGAGATATCTTTGGATGGTATTCCTCATGCATATGCTGACATTCAAGGGTGTTTGGAATGAGGGTGCTTCTTTTGATGTTTATCTGATTGGAGAGATTCATCATCTATTGCGTACCGCATGTTAGTTCCTTCTTAACCTGCAAGTTGTTTGAGTTAGAAACTTGCCTAAAAGTGTTGATAAATGCTTGAACCTCTTGTAGGATGTCCTCCTGCTTTCTCACTTGTACAACTACCCCAATAGAAGGAATCCCATGGTTCTTGATCATTGAATCCAATCCACTTAGAAGATGCCTGTAAGAAGCAAGAACCTTGTCCAATATCTGGCTAGCTTATCTCATGATTGGATATTAATGCATCACTATACACTACAAAAAAGCTTGTTATTAGCGTCCCTTTTTACTTCCTTTTTTGCCTCTAGAACCAATTTGTGGTGCTATTTGTGGCTATTTATCAAATATGGTGCAAAACTTGATGCAATGTTTGCACCGAGCATTACATCAAATTTAACACGAGGTATTGTAATAGGTTTTGCACCAAACTTTACACTAGGTTTTATGCCAAGTTTTGTGTGATCCTTTGCACCTTCTTTTGCATCAGGTTTAGCACCTAATTTTGTTTCACCAACTTTTGCATCCTATATTGCATCCATTTTTTGTGCCTACACTTGCATCAACTTTTGCATCATCTCTTGCATCCTCTTTTGCATAATTTTTTAAATCATTTTTTTAATCCCCTTTGCGCCAAGTTTTTCATCGAGGTTTGTGTCTAGCTTTTCATCTAATTTTGCATCTACTTTTGTTGCATCCACTTTTATGTCTTGTTTTGCATCCATATTTACTTCATCTTTTGCATCTGTTATTGTGTCCACTATAGAAACCAATTTTCTTGTGCCATAATTTGCTCTTAGTTTGGCACATCCCTTTGCACCCATTTTTTCTTCTAAATTTTCATCCATGATTGAATCTTCATACACATCTAGGTTTTGATCAAATTTTAAAACTATTTTTCCTTCCCTTTTTGTATCCACTTTTGCGATAAGGTTTGAATCAAGTTTTGTGTCTCATATTGCATCTACTTTTGCATCGAATTTTGTTGCATCAACTTTTGCATCCTATTTTGCATCCATTGTTGCACCCATCTTTATGACCATTTTTTCATCCCTTTTTTCATATTATTTTGCATCTTCATTTGCTTCTTTTTTTTGCATCTATCATTACATGCACTTTTTTTGTGATGCAATTTGTGCCATGTTTTTTTACATATTGTTGTATCTCCATTTTATTCCAATTTTTCATCCATCTTCGCATCCTCTTTTGCATAAAATATTGTATCAATGTTTCCATCCACTTTTGTGTTGGGTTTTGCCTCTCACTTTCTATCTTCTTTTGCATCTACTTGCATTTCATCCATATTTTGCATTCAATTTTGTTTCTCCTATTGCACCCATTTTTGCATCCATTTTTACATCCCTTATTGCATCTTGTCTTGCATCTAAGTTTGCATCTCTTTTGTGTCTATTATTACATCCAATTTCTCATCCACTTTTGTTGTGCCACAATTTGTGCCATATCTTGTGCGTATCATTGCAACCCACATTTTCTTCCACTTTGGGATCCTCTTTTGTGTCCAAGTTTGCATCAAATATTGTTTATGTTTTTTGCATCCCATTGTGTATCTACTTTTACATTCACTTCTGATGCATCTAATTTGGCATCTAATTTTGTGTCCACTATTGCACCCATGCTTGATCCACTTTTACATCCATTTTTTCATCAAAGTTTTCCTCCTTTTTGCATCCAAGTTTGTGTCCTTTTTTGCGTTTGTTGTTGTATCCACATTTGGTTCACCACAATTCATGCTAAGTTTTATGCCTACTATTGCACCCATGTTTTCTTCCACTTATTAATCCATGTTTGCATCCTATTTTGTGTCCAAGTTTGCCTCAACTATGGCATCTACTTTTTCATCCACTTTTATATGAATTTTTTTGTCTTGTTTTGTATCTACTTATGTTGTGTCCACTCTTCATCCAATTTTACATATATTGTTGCCCCCATTTATTTTGTTCACTTTTGTATCCCTTTCCCAACACGCATCATATTTTTTCCATTCATGATATTTCTTATGACATTGACAATTATGACCAATGGATGATAATGTCAATAATTATGATGATGATGATAATGAAGATGATGACGATGACATGAATTTTGATTATTATGATAATGACAATGATGATAAAGACAATGGGGGTTACAATGACAATGATGATGATGATGATAATGACCTTTGCCAATATTCCCAATTTTTAAATGTTTTCATGGTCATAATCATAATCATTATCTTTGGCGTTATATTCCAAGTCATCATTATCTAATCATCATTATCATTATTTTCACCTTGGTCATAATCAACAACAATAATGGCATGAATGATGATTATGATGTTCATGACGAAGATCACAACAATGATGATAGAAATTACATTAATTATGATGATGGGGACAATGAAAATATAGTGACAATGATAATGGTAGTGATGATGATGATCATCAATCATCTCTCAAAAATAAATTTTTTATTTCTCTCGCATATATCATGTGTCCTAACAACCCTTTTTGAGCACTCGTAACATTTTTTGGGTTGATGATATTTCTTACAACACATATTATTATGAAAAATTGACTATAATTTCCATAATCATGATGATGATGATGATGATGATGATGATGATGATGATGACAACATGAATTATGATTATGACGATAATGCAATGATGATAGTGATGGTGGTGATAATGAAAATAATAAATATGATGTCACTCCTTCTAAACTAGGGAGGTAATCATAATGAGTCAAACAAGTACTCTCAAGTTGAAATATTCATATAAGAAGGGATCTGTATTGATAAGTGTCAATGATGTTTTACATAATCATAGCCAACATTGTCAAAATAGAAAGGTCTTGACTAAAAAGTTCTATCTCTCCATTATATCACAACACAATGTTGGGAGGCATAAATTTGGACACCATTGCCCCTCTACGAAGTTACCCTACCAGGATGTTCACCAAGTATGTCCTCACATGATCATTTCCTAATCCACTGTCATAATATTTGACGCCAGGAAATGTTGATCCTCGTGACTATTCTTATCTTGGATTAATGTACTTGACTTATGGACGTTATTCCTATTCAAAGTAAAAATTCTCAAAGAATGTTGGTCCCAGATTTTTATCCAATCCACTATTCTCCCTATTGGTGTCTTTACTAGATTTATGACTATTAATCATGGCCATAGTACATAACACATGGATATATGGTGTCCACTCTCACTCCTTGTCAACTAGGGAGGAGACATCCACAAGAATAATATTTTCTCAAGAATACCCATCATTTTCATAGAGAATAACATCATTAATTTGTTTTCATTACATGATGCTTTTATGATTAAGCATTCATATATTTGTGGAAAAATATTTCCCCTTTTGTCATTTGAGATGAAAGAAACTAAAAAAGTGAAAACCAAAATCATTAAAGATACACTATAATGATTTATCTAAATCTAAACTCTAAGGTTGAAGTGAAAATTCATGTAAATGTTATATCTATGAGTTGTGCCAAACCTATGAAAACCTTATTCGCTAATCCCTATATATAAGAAAAATAAAAAGAATAAAAAATAAGTCTCGATGAATGGTAACTCAAGTATTCACTCCCTCTTTGGAAAACATATGAATATATACACTCCTAGTTAGGCTTGATCACATGTTTGTGATGGTTAAATCATGAAGTCCTCTTTTCCCCTTTCATTTTCACTTCATCATTTAAGAACCTAGTTGAGGATCCAGGAAATGATTTTTGCCTAAGGATTTCATTTCTACTCTTGGTTTACTTATGTCACACTATGGTCCATTTATGTGATAGAGTGAAATAGTTAAGCTTGTGGAGTTATTAGAACAATGTATTAAGTTAGTCACCACAAACACGTGTATTATATCTCATTGATCCACATGTATGGGTTGGAGACTCATTGATTGAGAACTTTAATGGAGACTAGTTTAGATATTTGATGGTATAACTTACAAAATCTCTTAGTAAAAATTGTGATTCATCGTTTCTTTTCCTTGAGACACTTGATAATATTGAAGTCACTCCCAATAATCCATGGAGACGGGGACCATAAATTACTTGTGCTGGAAATAGAATTGATAAATAGAGGTTTTCCATTTGAGATATTGGAGTCATAGACGTTGGATACATGGTATTAGTTTTGGATGTCTATTAACTAAAATTGTACTGTTATAATGCGAGAAGAGGTAAACATATTGGTAACCTTGATGTCCTAATCATTCCAAATAATAGCCATTTCATCCAAGTGTCTCTAAGAATTAATCACTACTACTTCACAATTCCTCCCCCATTTTCTAATTATATGAGATAGAACCTCACTCAATATTTTTGTTTCTTATATCAACATTATTGATGGGTGCTTTGCGTACCATTTTTATTTTAAGAGTCTTTTTTCTCCTTTACTATTGAGGCCCCTCATTTTCCATGGGACTATTTTCATGGAGAGTTTACATAGAAAGGAAGTATAATGTGACTAAAAGAACATGTTTCAATATTTAAGTGCTTGGACAATACCACTTCATGACTCCTATATTTCATTAACCAGGGACCAAATGGTGAACATGATGGCCTTAAGGGAAATTTACAAATGAAAATCTCAGAAAGAGGAGACTTTTGACTTTATCACATACAAGTTAATATAATAAAACAAATATCCATAATAATTTCATCAATCAATGAATCATTGAAAAAAATATCCAAAAAATTTCATCAAGAAATGAATCATTTCATTATAAAATACAATCTATAAACCTTTTAGGAACTTTTTGTTAAATCGTACTAAAAACCGACACATTTAATATCAATATTTAATGATAATATGAACAATAACACATTTTAATAAATTAAATAACATGTTATCAATCCTAAGAAATGTCTCCCGGATGCGGGTGATTGACAGGTATATAGGTACGATAGAGGCGCGCAAGGTGGGCAACTGGCATCCCAACTGCGCTAGTTGTAAGTGTCATGGGCTAGAAAGATGGCCTCGTACAAACCTCTTAATGGTAGCATTAACGCTGCGTTCCCTGCTTCTGGTTATTGGCGCGATGGCTCTCAGTTTGATCCTCACACCCGCTGCCCCGACACATGCCCTCAGCTTCATCAAGGCTGCAGTCCCGAGCGATTCTCTGAGCAATAGCTCTACCACCTACTTTCTTTCGGCTCTGGTGCATGCTGAGAGTTCTTCCCTATTAGTCTGTCTTTGTTGGGCCTCAACCGCCTTCACCATCTCCAGCTTCCATTCGGCTCTGGTTCCTGGTGCTCAAAGATTCAATCGGGCTCAGTCTCTATTTCTCTTTGTGTATACGCCCCTTAGTTGTTTCACCGGCCCCCCTCCTCCGTTTGTCTATCCTAATCCTATCAATATGCCGAGAGAAAGGGTGAGAATGGGGAGCAGACGCGGCGGTTCACGTGGCGAAGCCACCCACCAGCACTCCTCCACCACTCTGGACCCCACTTCGGATGCGTCAGAGATTTGCTACCACAACTATCCAGCCACCAGAAGTGGTAGGGGCAGCGGAAGGGGGCAAGCTAGAGCCGGAGTCTGTGTGCATCACGCGCATCCCACTACCCGCTTCCACATTCCTTGTTCTCTGGAAAACTCCTCCTTCATCGTCTCTGTGACAATTGAAAAGTGTGAAAATGCCATGGGTTCGGGGGCGGTTCAACATGGGGTTCCTGTGGAACAGAGGTTGGCAAGTCATATTGCTACCCCGCGCCAAGTCACTGGAGGCATGCCTACTATGAATACTGAAGCCAATGTTGGCCCAAGCGTGCCAGCAAGAGGAGAGCCTTCAAGCTCAGTGGTCCATTCTTCTGACTCCAAGGACTCAGATCAATTTAGGTGTCGAATCGTTGAGGAACAACCGTCAACCTCAGATGAAGATTGAACCAGTCAGCGCCTCTGGTTTTTTGGATCTGCCACCGAAGAAGAAGTTCACCTCCTTTTCGATTTACAGTGTTCATGCCTGTTTCAGGTCTTTGTCTATTCTACATGTCTGAGTCTGTTTATATTTTTTTATTATGTAAGAATCTGTTCTTGAAACAGCAGTGTTGAACTCAGTCCGGTATCGCTGTATGGGTCAATTTTTCAACTTTTTTTGGAATGATCAATGTTCCTTGAAATTAAACACTCTGATGCAAGTCATTTTGCCGATTCCATAGTCGGATGCCAAGAATTGTTTGCTCAATGCCAACTTCATGGAATAAATTCTCGAGGCAGCTTCCTCGTTGTAGCATTTTTGTATGAATATAGGAGTAGACCAATTGAGAAAAAAATCCTAAGAAATGTCACTAACAGAAAAATAAAAACATTGCAATTAATTGGAGTGACCACTCAAGGCCACCATAAGACAATTAATATATTAAGACCAAGATTAATGGGGACAAAGATCTACAAAGGAAAAAAGGAAACCTATTTTAACTTTATTGTTTTATTACGTGCAAGTTGAACATCTCAAGATATAATTAAGAGAAAAATTAAGTTTATTGCATTAAGAAAACCCAAGAAAATTCTATAACTTAGCAAGGAAGAGATGTATAATACCCATCTCAATGACACAACACATGGCATTAAGTTACTTTTGTTATATATAATTTAAACTTCTATCATAAAATAGAAAATTTAACATGAACGGAATGTACAAAATCCATTTTTATAAAATAAAATATAATTTTTATTATAAAAAAATACCACAAACTAATATATATTCTTTGAAATAAAAATATACTAAACTAAATATATATTAAATAAAAAATAAAAAATAAGAAAATATCATTTTTTTTAATTTAAAATAATTTTTAGAATTTCTTTAAAAACTTCCCTCCATTCGAAGAAGAAAAAATAATAATAGAAACAAGGATGAACCAAAATTCTTCCTTTCCCTAGTAAGTGTTTCTGACCATTCATTCCACTCACTCGAGTTATTTCATAAAAAACAGATAAGTGTTATTTCACACTCTTTTGGCAAAGCCTATTGAGCTTTTCGTGTGATATATCTATTCCTTGATGGAGTCCTTGATATATTAATCAAGTTTTGATTTCTTGGAGATTAATTAGAGAAAATAAAACATGAGTACTCTTAATTCCAAGTTCAATGCCTTTGATAGTGGAAGCAAGGCAAGGGAGGGGTTTCTATCATGGTCATAACTCCAAGTTCATTGTCTCAGTTGGTGGACGAGGCAAGGGAGGGTGTTGCGGTCGTGGTCATGGTCATGGAGTTTTCTCTTTTATATTATATATAGGTAGTTTAAAGCAATTTGAATGGAATCCTTATTGTCACTAGGTATAATGGATTAAGTGTGATAGTGGATAAAAAGAAGTAATTACCTGTGAGAATTTGTTCTTGAAAAAAAATTAGGATTCATTTTATCCTAGAGAAAAATACATGCATTAAAAACAAATCAATATTTCATGTGAAATTCATATTGTATGCGACTTATTTTTCATTTGAAATTTCTTCTATTTCTAATCTGAATTACAATTGTACTGTGAAATAAAGCTTCCAGTAACTCTTAATTTACCAATCATTCATGGACATCATAAGAAACATTCAAAATATAATATGAAGAACAAATGGGTACCTACTTCATATACATTAAAAACACTTCTACTACTTAATGTGAATTACAATCATAATCTTAGTTGGATCTCCAATTAAACCATATTTTCATTTTATTTTTTAGTACTATTAAATGATATTATGCCCTACCTCATTTTATGATTAGCATTGTAATAAAAATATTCATTGTGCTATAAAATTAGTACTAACATGTAATATTGATTTTTTTTCTAGAACGCTATAGGTAATGACCATGAAGATGATGATACATAATATTTGTAGATTACGTCATATATTATAGGCAATGGTGATGAGGATGGTGATGGAATTGGTGATTATTATGTGGATAATATTATCAAGATGGTCAGGATGATGATCATGGAAGTGATCATGAGGATGATCTTGACTATGATTTTCATGGTACTTGCTAGCCATGCATTATTTTATATATTTAGTTGGGGTGTAGTAATATGGTAATCATACAATTTAATTTTGATTCAAATAATAATGATGATACTATCGGTAGTATCTTGTTACCTTATGAATATGTTGAAAATTGTTTACATTTTTTATGAAGAATTATTATGTGTGACGAGTTTCCCATTTTTTACAAATGTTGTGAATTTACCTTAGAATATTGATATCTATGAAACATTTTTATTTGGTAATCATACATTGACTATTAGTTGATTTGATTAGATATGATGATGATATTATCATTTTATCTTGTTATTTTATGTATATATTGAAAATTATCAACATTATTTTGATGGAGAATTATTATGTATGATGGTATTAGTATGTTTTGATGGATATTGTGAATTTACCTTAGAATAACGGTCTTCATGAAAGACTTTGATATGATAATCACACACTTGAATCTTAGTTGATTTTATCAAAGATGATGAGGATATTATTAGTATTATCTTGTTATTTTATATATGTGTTGAAAACTTCAATGTTTTTTGATGGAGAATCATTATGTATGATGATATTACTATTTTTTGATGTAAAGTTATGAATTTACCTTGGAATAATGATATCTACAATAAGTGTTGATTTAGTAGTCATATATGTATATTGAAAAATGTGAATGATTCTTTGATGGAGAATTTTTATATATGAGCATATTGTTATCTTTTTGATGAATTTTGTCAATTACCATTAAATTCGCATACAAATATTAAGTTGTCAATTTGAATTGTGATATATTCTTAAACGTGTTATACATGAGAATACATCCTCATCATCTTGGATGAAAATACTATGTTGTTGGTTGAAATACCCATTTCTCCTAGACTATATAATATTGTAATACAAGTTATGTACCATGAGGACCACATTATTCTAGTCTATAACAAGTTGTCCCCTTCATCTAACTTCTGTTACCAAAATTCTCACTTGGTCACGAGGAAAAAGCTTGAGTTAACTAGAATTTGACACTCTTATTCACTTTTGAAAACTCATATAGTGGAATGCGATCTATTTATCCTAATATTTTGGTTTTTCCTAAAAAATAAAATCATACAAAAGTGGGAAAGATCTATAAAGCATGGGCAAGCTTTTTCCTAAGCACAAAAGCATATAAAAAGCAGAAAAGGCCATTTTTATATGAGGAAACATTATTCACCCAAATTATTTTACCCAAATAGAACTAATAAGGAATTTGGGAAATCTTAATCGCCTTCACTTTCCTCTAATTGTAGTCGTGGCCATTGAGAAAAAGGATTATTGTATTGTCATGCTGCTGAGATCTATCTTGAGAGAGGGAGTTTTGGAGCTAGGACTTGGGGGAGGTGTTGTTGCAACTGCATCTGATGGTTGTAACTTTCCTCCAACTCATTTATTAATGTATATTGGCTATTCTTCCTTCCATATTCTACTATTCATTATTTACTTATTCTATTTAGTTAATGAATGTATGGGATTTTGGTTTATATTTATTTATTCCGTGATATTTATATGTTTCTGATAGTTTCAATTATCAAGATATTATGCTATGAAGGTTGCTTTGTTCTCTCTCTTATGTGTAGGACCAAGCTTTGGAGCTAGGTAGGAGTGCTTCCCAGGTACACTAAAAAACTCCAACAATACCTACATGCAAGGACTGACAAGAATTCCTTCTCTTTTTCTTAATCTATACTCTATATCTTGATCTACTAAGAATCCCCAGCCTTAGACAACGTTTATCTTAATCATTTTGTCCTAGGTTTCTAGTATAAATTAAGAGGGTGTTATGTTCATTTAATAGTGCATTAGATCCTACAACAAAATGATATTTAGAAACTGTAATATATTTCACTATGTAATTGAAATTAGCAAAATGAACCCATAACATAAATGGAAATAAAAGTGAAACTCTAAAAAGGAAGCCAAAAGTGGATGTAACCATGGATGCAAAATTGGGAGTAGAATTGGATACTAAACTCACAAAAAGGGTTTTAAAGTATAATTTAAAAATAGTGCAACAGTAGACACACAGAAGGGAACAAAATAGTGCATAAAAAAGGATACCAAATCGGGCACAAACAAGGATGCAAAATGGGACTAAAAAATGTTGAAATCAAGGATGGAAAAAATGATGCATAACTAGATGAAAATTAAAACTAAAATCTAGGTGCAAAATGAGATGCAAACGTGGACACAAAATGTGGTAGAAAAAAGGAAGCAAATTTGGATGTCGAAAAGGATGAAAAATTAGACACCGAAAAGGATACAAAATTGGACATAAAAGTAGAAACAATGGTGCAAAAATGGGCATAAAAATGGGTCAAATTTGGATGAAAATTGAGATGTAACATTGGATGAAAAATGAGGTGCAACGAATGACTAAAAACTTGGTACAAAAACAAATGAAAAGTAGACGAAAAAAATGGCTCAAAATTGAATGTAACATTAGACACAAAATGGGATGAAAAGGTGGACACAACACATAGTCAATATAGGATGCAAATTTAAATTCTCAAAAGGATGAAAAATTGGATGCAAGAAACAGTGTAAAAAATTATGCTAAATTGGATGTGACAAATGATTCAAAATTAGATGAAAAGTATGGTGCAAAACAGGATGCAAAAGATAGAGACAATTAAAATGCAAAAGTGAATGAAAAATTTGGCACTAAATTAGATTCAACAAATGGTGCAAAATTAGATGCAAAAAATGGAGTAAAAAAAGTAGAAAAAATTGTGCAAAATAGATGTAAAAATAAGTACAAAATTAAAAGTAAAAAATGGCATAAGACTAGATGCAGAAATTGACACAAACTGGATGCAAAAAAAACAACTAAATCAAATGCAAAAGATGATGTAAAAATTGATACAAATTACGACACAAAACTAGAAGCAAAGAATGGCACAAAATAGGAAGCAAAAGATGATGCAAAAATAGATGCAAAAAGTGGCACAAAACTAGAAGAAAAACCTATTGTAAAACCAAATGCAAATCTTGGTGCAAAATATGATACAAAAAATGATGCAAAATTTTTCATAAAAAAAGATGTGACATTTGGTGCACATAAGGAATCTTTAAAAATTGTACAACAGAGCCAGATTTAGTGCCAAGCTGCTCATCCCAATTGAGAAAAAATGCACCAAAATCTGCTGCTAAATCTGGCACAAATTTCTTGTTTTGTTGTGGTGATACTTTATCATTCTGGTTGGTGATCCAATCTTTCCTAGGGAAAACTTTTGGTGCCTCTAGATACTTGTTTGTGCATTCATGAGTACTACCAAGAGATGTAATGACATCTTTTAACATGGAGGATTTTTTTTTTTTGTATTAGCCTATAAGGCTATGATGGGGTGAAAATATGATGTCGTTTTCACATCTTTTCATAAGCCATATCCATGGCTCCTCTCAGAGTTTCAACCTCTTCTTTGATTGTGTCCTGTAATTCCCTTGTGTTGGACTAAGCTAAGAGAAGTGATGCATTCTCTTCTTCCATCTTCCTTCTATATTCTTCAGCTTTGGTGGATCTTTTCTTAGATGCTTAGAGCTTCTTTTATAGTTTTGTAATTTTCTTTCCAATTCGGATGATATTTAGCTCAGTCATAGTCAGAAAAGTAGTTTTTCACAAGATAATCATCTAAGTGTTTACTGTAGTATCTAGGACAGTCTCCTTCTATGTGGTCACAGATAGAGGCTCTGTAGTGTTCCTAGCATAAAACTTGATCTAGGTGGATCTCCAAACATAGTCGCATGGATTTCGAGATAGGAGGAGGTTGTGCACATAGTTTGAGGCAACATTTTGCAAAAGGGCCAAATTTTCACTTTATCAGAAGAGACAAATTTTATATGGTTTCACCGCTTCTCAACATCACGAACGCAATGGCGCTGTCTATTTCTCCATCAGAGTTTTGCATTTTTCGACTATTTTTCAGTATGGAGGTATAAAACTCCTTTTTGTAACTGATGCTTGTACTCTTATTTCTCATGCCAATTAATGAATGAAGGCCTCCACATTGATAGAGCAGGGCCTGACATGTAGCCCAAGTCGGACAAACTCCTTTATCAATGGATTATTTTTTCATGCATTGATGATTGACATGTTCCTCTTCTTTACAACATGCAGATGTGTTCACTTATGTTGTTTGAAAAATGCAATTTAACACATCACGAAAGTAAAAGGTCTTGGAAGGGTCCTTCGTCACACCTAGACATGGATCAAGTGGTATCAGATCAGGTCTTTTTTAGATGAATTTCATGTTTGTATGCTAACCAAAAATATGCTCCAAAGAGGCGAAGGGAAACTAATGCCTTTTGATCCCAAAGCGGGGCATGCACATCGAAGGAGAAACATGGCAGATGAAGAGGCTTGTCATGAAGAGGAGAAAAATTTCCACAAAACCTTCTATACAATGGTAGAGAATTTCGGTCAGTTGCTTTCAAGGTTGGAGAAAGTAGAAGGGAGAAATCTAGAAGAACAAGGTTCAGTGCATGGAAATGGTGAAGAAGAACCCCCTCCTTCTCCTTGCATGAGTGAAAGTTCTTCTTCTTCTCATCACCATAATCATAGAAATTCAAGGGATGCATCTAAGAAACCTTTCTTTAAATTAGATGTCAAATTTGATCTTCCCATGTTTAATGATGAAATTAATGCAGAAAATCTTAATAAATGGATTAGGCAGATTGGAATCTACTGCAGGATTTAGCAGGTTGATGAGGATGAGGCAAAGATTTAGCTGGCCTCTCTTCGGCTGAGTAGCACCACTCTCATTTAGTGGGAGAGCAAATTGCAAAGCAGTAAAAGTGTGGGTAATCTTCTTTCCTCATGGCCTAATTTCATTTCTGCATTAAAGAAATGATTCTGTCCCTTAGGTTACAAACAAAAATCCTTAACGGATTGGCAATACTTAAGGCAAGGCAGAGGTAAGGATCTTCAAAGGTACAGAGGAATTTAGAAAAGAAGTGCTTAATTTGGGCATTGCACTTGACTCACTTGAAGTAGTAACTAAGTATATTGGATCATTACATAGTTACCTTAGACATTCATTATTATTGTTTGAACCAACTACTATTGACTCCGCCAGTGTGAAGGCAATTCATCTTGATAACAGGGGAAAAAATGAAAGAGATGATCATTTCAAGAAACTGCCTTCCAAACCTCCAAATGGAAAACCCAAAGTGAAAGGAAAAGGAAAGGAGAAGAGGACGACATCAACCAAGAAAGATGAAAGAGAAAGACCTTATTACAATCACGGAATAAAGAAAGGCCATGACGACGATCATTGTTGGAAATAATACTTGGAAAATAAGTATGGAGGAAAAGGAAAGAAGAAGACAGTGGCAACTGTGCAGCAATACCTTGGATCTAATTCGAGAGATGAAGCATTAATCATAGCAGAAGGAACAAAAGGTACTCCTACACCTCATGTTAATTCTGAATCACATGAAGGTACTAGTTCAGTAGATTAGTCTCTTCCTAATGAACGAAAGAAAATTTAGCTTTTTGATATTATAGTTATCATAAATCATACAAAAGTGGAAACTCTATTTGATACCGGATCCCAAGCAAACTTAATTTCAGAGTCCTTGATAATGAAGCTAGGCTTGGAAACCAAACTGCATCCAAGACCTTACCCACTTGGATGGATACATGATAAAGCAAAACTGAATGTAACTAAGCAGTGTAAGGTTAAATTTGTGATCACTTCTAAGTTAGTGAATGAGGTAAAACTTGATGAGATACCATTGGATATATGTGGCATGGTGTTAGGGATTCCATATCTATATGATAGAAAGGTAACCTTCTTTCGTCATGAAAACAAATACCAAATCACAAAAGATGGGGTAGAATATATTGTAAGGGCTCGTCAAACTAAAATCAATGCCAGCATTGTAAGTGCAGGAAAAATGAAGAGGTTGGTGAATTCCAGTAAGGGTTGCGTGCTTATGGTTGTAAGGGGAAAAGATGCAGAATTATCTGATGCTTTCCAAGGTTGTGATCATGTGCATAAAAAGGAATTATGTGAATTAATTTATAACTATGATGAGATGTTTTAGGAACCAAGGGGGTTACCTCTAAAGAGGTAAATCCAACATGAGATCTATTTGCAACATTACACTCCTTTACCAAATATTGGCATGTACAAGATGTCGACCATTGAGATGGAGAAGATCAAAAGGCAGGTGCAGGAACTATTTAACCAAGGGCTGATCAGACTAAGCACTTCTCCATGTGGCTCACCGATTGTCATAGTGTCAAAGAAAGATGGCACATGGAGGATGTTTGTGGATTATCGAGAACTAATCCAAATCACGGTGAAAAATCATTACCATCTTCCCCACATTGATGACTTATTAGATCAGTTAAAGAATGCTTTCTATTTCACCAAATTCGATTTGCGTAGTGGTTATCACTAGGTCTGAATTGCAGATAAGCATGTGTGGAAAACCGCCTTCAAGACCAAACAGGGGTTGTTCGAATGGATGGTGATGCCATTTGTATTTTGCAATGCTCCAGCCACTTTCATGAGGGTCATGAATGATGTCTATAGGCCTTTCATTGATGAATTTGTTCTTGTCTATCTAGATGATATTCTTATCTTTAGTAAAAGTTGGAATGAACATGCATTTCATTTGAAGAAAGTGTTTGATGTATTGAAAAATGAAAGCCTCTATGGAAAATTATTAAAGCGTGAGTTTGGGAAAACCTCTTTGGTTTACCTAGGTCATATTGTTAGTCATGCTCAGCTAAAAATTGATCCTTCTAAAGTTGAAGCAATTGTAAATTGGCCTAAACCTACTTGTGTAACCGAGGTTCGTAGCTTTTTGGGTGTACTATAGTATTGGAGGAGATTTATTGCCATTCTCTCTATTATTGCAGCACCTTTACATGCATTGACAAGTGTAAAGCAAGTCTTTCAATGGGGAGGAAAGCAACAAAAGTCCTTAGAAAAATTGAAATAAAATATCAGCACCGCACCTGTCATGGCCTTACCAGATCTCCAACAGCCATTTGCGATCGAAACAAATGCCAGCGGATATGCCATGGGAGTTGTACTGATGAAGTAAATGAGGCCGATATGTTACCATTCAGAGAAGTTCTCTCAAGCTGTGGTAAGCTATCCCACTTATGACAAGGAATTATATGCCTTGGTCCAGAGTGTGAAAAAGTAGAAACACTACCTGATCAGCAAGGAGACCATCATCCATACAGATCATTAGCCCTTGCAGTATCTTCAGTCACAAACCAAGTTGCAACAATCTCGTAATTTTAGGTGGATGGGTGGTGAGCTCCAGTATTGTAGCAATAATGCTACAACTCCTGAGGCTTCCTGTCTCTCATTTTATCAACCCGGTTGTTCGTACAAACTTGGAAGCGACGGTGCTATATGCATAAGTACTAGATCTTGTCGCAGCTGTCACTTGGTCAGCTGGCACAAGTCTGTTAGGGCTCAAGCCAACTTCTATAGGCTCACAGAAGAAGCTTTATCAATGATGGACGAAAGCTAGCTCAAAGGAGACTAAGCAAATTGACAAAAATGAACTTAAAAGTAATTCAACGCATGTAACCCTAGGAAACCCTAATTTGACTAGTCTAATCCCTATGATGCAATGAGGATGAGTAATCTTTCTACCAATGCTGCTACTACATCTAACAAGTGGAAATGCATGAATCTACACTACTGACATTATCAAGGACATGTTTTTATACTTTTTCTTTAAGTAGGTGGAGTGATGGTGCTTTGTTTATTTATTAGGGTTTGATTGTGCAGATGGGATGGAGAAGGAAGGAAAGCATGGGACAGGTTGGCGAGGCTAAGTGAGGTCCCTATGGACCCTTGGCATCCATCCACAGAGGTGTCCCACGTGCAGAAGCTCAGCAACCGCGTGGAAGACCTCCTACAGGATGTCTGCAGGGGATTCTACAGGAAACTCAGGGTTTTCTACAGGATGTCTCTGAATTGCTACAGGATGTCTCTGAATTGCTACAGGATGGTCGACCGTGGAGGACTGAGGTGAGGAAACGGTGATGGACGGGTAGGAAGGGATGTGAGAGGGATGGATCAGGCTGGTGATGGATTGGGAATGGAAGGATGAGATGGAAAATAGGTGGAGGGAGCGTGTTGGAGTGTTGGACGTGAAAGGTCAAGGAATGAGGCTAAGCGAGGATTAGGAGATGTTTTAGGAACGGGCAGAACGCGGTGAAAAGCAAAGAAACGTGGTTGCATGCAAGGTTAAAACAGAAAAGATGGTAATGAACGAGATGGAGAAGAGTGTAAATGAAACAAATGACCGAAACTGTTGATCAAACCAAGAAAGCATCAACCTACGCTAAGTATACTGTGATTTTATTGAACAGTGATCCAAAACGCAAGGAGGAATACGTATGGCACTGTGCTGAAGAGATGTGTGGTTCGTATAAATGACAAGGAAGCATCTAAATCCAAATCATAACTGTATCAACCAACTCATGCATGTTTTTGGTGGTCTGCTATGGACTACACCCCAACCTTCAAACGAGATGGCAGTGAGCCTTAACAAATGATTTTAATGGAGCTCCAATGGATGTCACGTATCATGTGCTATGCTAAACAAGTGAAAGTGACTGAACCATAAATAAAATCTATCTAACTCATAAGAAAATCAAATTACAAGACTGCCATTCAAATTGCAAGTGCAAACGAAACTCAAAGTGCTGGGAAAAGAAATAGAACAATACTACAACAGAGGGGATCTATGGCTCTCAGGTTGGGCCCTAACCTGAGAGCTATAGTCTCCTAATAAAACTCAGGAATCGATCACAAACTGTCCGCTTTATTCATAACTCAATGTCATGCCAAACTGGCTTACAGCAAAAAGGAAAACAAACTGGACTGATTCCAAGATGATATGCTTAACCCAAAAGATTCAACAACCTATCTAAGGCTACGGCCTCCATATTTATACAAAAAAGATGATGATCCGCCAAGTAGCCTTGATTCTAGGAGCTCGGCTGTCCACTGAAGTTTAACTGCGGATTTGTGAGGCAGTCAACAGTTGATGACTGCTGTTCCTGTAGGACAGCTGGCTACTTCTGAGGCTCGGAGGGGAGATTGATTGGAGCTCGGAGTTCTCGGTGGGAATCACGAGGAATGTCCCAATACTGTGGACATCTCCCCACAAAATCAGCAGTGCCACCTTATGTCTCCTTATTCCCTTTACGTTGTCTTTTGTTCCCCTTTCCATGCAAAAACCTGGAATCACAATGCATTAGTCACGTGGGTAAAGTGTCTAACCTTCCTCCTACAAACAACACGAAATAACTAAGAAATGCATGCATAAGAAAAGAAAGATGAATGGTTTGAGCAAGTAAAGTAGGCCAAAATGAGCCCGAATTGTACCAAAATTGGGGCTCATCAATAGGCAAGCTCTTCCTCAAATCAAGGATCATGGGGCTCAATAATAATGATAAAATAAAACAATACCACGGGCCAAAACCATGATAACCCAATACCGTCGGCTAAATACCAAGGGTAAAACATAAGGAACCCCACGTGAGCGCGCTTTACTGTCTTGAAGTGTGTGCGCTGGGGGTACGCACCTCACGAATGGGTAACCTGCGTGTCTGGACGCGGTCCCTGCACAGTGTACCTGCGGGTATGCATCTTCTGAACTTCTCTCCTGCGTACTTCTTAATTTTCATCATATTGAGAGCCTTGCCATGGGTGTTGCCATCAAGTACAACATCCAGAAACATAATGCCAACAAGAAGTACGATGGGAGAAATGATCACCGTGATCCTTTAGCGAAGTGGACTAAAGTTTATTGAACAGAGCTGCAGTTGGAGTGGGTGCACTTATTCTGCCATACTTTGGATATAATCCCTATGAATTGGTACCTGGAAACAGAGCTCCGCCATGGAACTGTGGAGTGGGATATCTTAAGGGAAGGTTTCTTATTGACCTTCAGTTTTGAAGCTGGGTTCAAAAGCATTGATGAAACTTAGCAGGAGGTTAGGGAAATGATCTTTAGAATTCCATAGAATCCTTTGGATTTGGTTCATCCATATTGGAGCACCCAATTGTGCCATGCACTGGAATGCTATAATATGACCACTGAGGGGGAGGATTAAGGTCCAAGAAATATCAATATTCCAGAGGTAGAAAGCCACCGCGAAGTTGAAGGTCCGCAAATAGAGAACCCAGATATCACTGCTCCCTTGAAAACCAAGAAAGTAAACATTGGTACTAAAGCAGAGACAAAATTTGTGAAGATCGGGGGCTACACGGATGATACCACAGTGGATAAAGTTGCTGAGTTACTCCGCGAGTACCAGGATCTTTTTCCTACCAAGTTTTCGGACCTGAAAGGCATCATAAGTGACTTGGGTGTGATGAAAATTACTTTGAAACCAAACGTGAAGCCTATTAAGAAGAGACCATATCGCCTTAATCCCAAGTACAAGGAAAAGGTCCACTTGGAGTTGGATAAGATGCTTGAGGCAGGCATTATTGAACTTGTGGAGGAATCTGACTGGGTAAGCCTGATGGTGGTTCAAGAAAAGAAACAGAAGGGAGAAATAACGATTTGTG
This sequence comes from Pinus taeda, assembly GCA_000404065.3. Lineage (NCBI taxonomy): Eukaryota > Viridiplantae > Streptophyta > Pinopsida > Pinales > Pinaceae > Pinus > Pinus taeda. The sequence goes on along the minus strand of APFE030007942.1, from coordinate 27,824 downwards.
TAGATCTAAGGAAACTTAATGATGCTTACGTCCATGATCCTTTTTTGACACCATTTACTAATGAGGTATTGGATAACGTTGGAGGGAAGGAGGCCTACTCATTTACAGATGGATTTTCAGGGTACCATCAAATCAAGATCGCGCTAGAGGATAGGAGAAAAACGACCTTCGTGATTGAATGGGGTTGTTTTCAGTATAATGTCATGGCATTTGGACTCAAGAATGTGCCTGTGATATTCTCTCGCATAGTTATAACAACTTTTAAAGAGTTCACCCATAAGTTCTTGGAAGTGTATTTTGATGATTAGACAGTGTTCGGCTTAGTGAAGCACCATGTAGCAAGTCTGCGCCTAATGCTGGATACGTGCCGCAGATACTAGATTGCGCTAAACCTAAATAAGTGTCTGTTCTGTGTCCCCTATGGGATCTTGTTGGGTCATGTGGTGTATAAGCAAGGAATGATGGTGGACCCTACCAAGATTGTGGTGATAGTAAATTTGGAGGCCACGAGAAGTGTCAAGTAGTTGTGTGCAATGCTTGGGCATACAAGATATTATAGGAAATTCATCAAGGCATATGCTAAGATTACCATGCCCATGGAGAAACTGCTAAAGAAGGATGCTACATTATGTTGGGATGAAGAATGTCAACGCAGTTTAGATGTATTGAAGGAGAAGATGGTCACTGCGTCGATTTTGGTCTTCCAAGATTAGAAAAAGGATTTTCATGTACATGTCGATGCCTTGAGCATTGCATTGGGAGCAATACTAACCCAGGTTGGTGAGGGAGAAACGGACCACCCTATAGCCTTCGCGAGCATAAAATTATCAAAATATGAAAAGAATTACTCAATGACAGAGCGCAAAGGGTTGACTATGGTGTACGCGCTTCAAAAGTTCAGTCACTACTTGTTGGGTGCACATTTCAAAATGTACTGGATCATTCTACCTTGAAATACCTAATTAATAAGCTTGGTTGGGTGGGAAAATCTGCTGATGGTTGCTACTATTCCAGGAGTATGACTTCGAGGTGATTGTGAAGCTTGGTAGGTTGAATGTAGGACCTGACCATCTCTTGCGGATAGAGACGAGCGAGGAGCCTACTAATCTGGACGAAGGATTATCTGATGTGTAGATCTTTGCGATGCGCATCGATGATAACCACTTTTATGATATTATCCACTTTTTGACCACAAGAATGGCACCAAACGGATACACCAGTGTTGAAGGCCCTGAAAATCGGTTCGACAACAAGGGGGATACCCGCCCGGTCCGGACCTTGGTTGGCAACTCCTTATCCGTTTGGTATAGCGGGTCCGACTGGGGATATGGGACCGATTTCCCAATTCAGTGTGTGTGTGTGAGAAAGATGGGTGTTTCTGTTCTAAATGGAATACTTCTATCTAATCTAATTCTATGCTATTGTATTCTAATAAACATAAAAACATCAAAATTTATGCTAACCCGGGGTGTGATCTTTCTTCTATGCGATCTAAAAAGATTTCAAACAATAACTGGTAA
>APFE030007942.1:0-18977 GCA_000404065.3 Pinus taeda | reverse complement strand
GTTTAAATGACCGTCCTCTTTTCAGGAAAATAAAACGAAATTAAAACTAAAATTAAACTATTTCTGTGCTTGATCTCTGAAATCACATGTATGCAGCATCTGTTTAAGGAGAGTTGGGTGGCTGACTTCTGCTTTCAACTGGGTTGAGAAAACAAAATCTATGAGAGCTGGCACCATTTTTTCGATTGCATTTGTAATGCACTTAACAGTCATCCATTGGCTATGTGGCTTTACCATGTATGTCCAGTAACAATCCCAGTTTAACTTACTTAGCCTTTGGATTACTTTGGCCTTTTCTTGAGCCCTCTGTTTCCAATCTGCTTCTAGCTGTTGAGCGTTTGGTAAGTACCAAGGAGTGGTCTCTGCGATCAAATTTGCCCTGTGTAAATTTTCATTTACACAATCAATAAGTCTGCTGGCCGCCGTGGCTGCTCCTTCTGCTGCTTGCTCTGCCCCTCTGGTTTGCTCGTCCCATTTGTTAAAGAGCATTTCTTTATGATTTTCATTAATTCTTGGTGCACCTGCTCTTTTACCCTCGTTCGTCTCTTGCCATGCCAAATATTCAGTCACTCATTTATCAATTAGATCGTAGTCACTCCACAAGTCCACCACTTGATTAGTGGTTTTATCACTAATTTCACAATAATGACTCCACTGTGATATCTTTTGGCCCAACGCTTCTTGCTGCTGTAGTAATTGCTCATTCAGGGAAATGGACTCTGTGACGAATTATTTGAGCTTAGGTTCATCCTTGTGCATCTCTCTCAAATCCTGTAACTGTTTTCCTTTCTCATCCAAACTTTTCTGATAGCTTAACTGCATCTGCTGGAAGTCCTGTTGCAACTTTTCAAGCTGTTTCTGTGCTTTGTTATTGGCATGGGCTTGTTGCAATTGTTGTTGCAGTACTTGTATCTACTCTTCCCTTTCTTTTAGCAGTTGTTGTACCTCATATGCTTTGTCGATAGTAGCGGAGGTGTATGCTCCTGCGATCTGAGATAGTTTGGTGAGATTTTCAGTGGGATTGCTTGTGGGATCTTTCCACAACACGTCCAATTGTTCCGTGTTTTGAGGGAGTGCTTTCCAATTTCCTTTTATTTCTCTATTTTCTTACTACTGCTTTATGCTGTGGGCTATAAAATACATCTAGGGGAGGGATTTCTTCTACTTTTAGTACAAGCTCAGAGGATGGAGAAATATGAATATGCTCCACATCCGAGGCTTCGCTAACTATTCCTGTGACTACTTCTTTTATTATCTGTACATCGCTGACATTTGTCTTCATGGTTTGTCCTTCAAGGTTGATCAAGTCATTGAAGGTTTCCCATTATTTATCTAATTCAGATGTGACTGGTGGTGCTTGGATGATGAGAGGGGGAGGATTTCTTTGCGGGGAGGCAATAACCTGCTGATGTAGAAGTTCTTTTGACTAGGCAGTATTATTCACTGACCCTTCGTTCTTATCTAGTTCATTTTCGGATCTTTTAGAGTGTTCAAACACTTCTTTTTCGGATTTGGACTTAGATCCGTTGGTACTTGAACTTCCACTGAGGCTGACACTTGGAGTTGGTTCTCTTGAGGGTTTTAGGCATAACTTTCCAAAGGAATACTGGCCAGCCTTCTTTCCCTGTATGTTTTGAACCTTTGAAATTCTTCTGGGGGTAGCTGCAGTTGGGCTATGTGCAGAATTTCTTCCAATGTGTTTTTCTGCTGAAATAAATCATCAAATAAATCTTTTTCTCTGGAGAATACCCTTATCTTGACTGCTATTGTAAAATTGTGGGCGACATCATAAGGGTCAAATGGCTTTGCTGTGAATTTGAAGAGCTGTAAGCATGTGATATTCTTTACTTCTGCAAAGGCGTGACCTACATCGAATAGCGAGAAGGCCCCACAGGCTATAGGAAACTATGGCCATATAGCCTTCTTTTTGTCTTTTAATTCTTTAGTTAGGCCTCCTTCCCCACAGGTTTGGTAGGAAATCTCTCGGGCTAAGAGTTTATCAGGGATATATAAAGGCAGGAGATGAGGGGGTGCAGAACTTCCAAAAACCATGACATAAGTAAACATTTCTTCCCCGAACCATCTTGCGACAGTGAGGATGTCTACTTCTGCTTCAGGCGAGCATCTCGGAGGGTATTTATCATACAAAATTATATACAAGGGCAACATAACTCCATGACAAATTTGGTAGAAGTATGGGATGAACTGAGAGTCCCATAATTATTTGTGATATACATGAATGGGTAGAGGGTCTTGCGTCGTCCACTTCCAACCCATAACATGAAACTTAGAAATATAACATATTGCGTCCATTATATATGCAGAAAGGTAAAAATGAGGATAGATCCTTTGAGCCATAGCTCTTTTGGACCGGTAATTTCCAATGGCTGTGGCCAGGTTATCAGACAAAATTCTGGCCCAATCTACAATGGTGGCATTTTTGGCAGCATCCAATAATGGAAGCCACTCCCATGAGAATTTGTTAATATCTGGCATTCCAAATATTCTACAGAGCATGGCAGCAGCAAAGCAGTATGGAGAGGTAAGGGAGCCAGTACTATACATACCGTGTTTGTCTTTCTTCAGCGGCTCATCTCTCCTAGACCAATCTTTGGTAGTTTCTGCCAGGTCCGGATTTTCTTTTACAAATTTCTCTGTAAACTATCTATTGTAGATTACCTGTGGCTCTGGTAGATGATACATAAGCTTTAAATCCTGTGCAGCGAATGAACCAATGAGTCCTTGACCATGAATCTTGAACTGTTTATTTTTTATTTCTGCGGTATCCAATATCCATTTGACCATGTACGTGTATGAGAGGATTCTTGGCCTTGCTCCTATCCGATGTAAGAATGAGCAAGCTATCTTTGCGAGGGATGCTTCAGAAGAGCTTTGTGAGCCTGCGACAACTGTAACCTCCATTACTCTGGGATTCTCCTCTTCGAGCATGTTATACATGCCTTCCCACGTAGCTATTCCCGTGTCTCTATTGCAAGCCGTGTCTGTATACAAAGGCGCCATTTTCTCTTCTTCAGAGCTTGGGGCTTTGCTTTTCTTTCCCATTTCAGCCTGCGTATTGTTTTGTATAGTCCGCTGCTGTCCGTGCCTGCAATTCACAAGTGAGGTGAAATTGAATGACAAGGAAGTGTGATGGGAAATTTTTAAACGCCGCAAACATAACAAATATACCACCTTACGTCAAATGTTCTTTGAAGAGAACGCACCCATATTCTAATAATAACTGACAGCTAATTCTTTTATTAGCATTTAAAGCGCATAACCATGTGTCAACTTAGGGAAACTACTTTTCTTGAATAATGAGCCCGAGAGATTTGCGATGGAGCGATTTTGCGATTTGCTACCGCAATATCGCAGATTGCAAAATCGCAAAATCGTAGAATCACAATGTCGTAATATCGCAATATCACAGATCGCGAAATCGTAAAATCGTAGAATAGCAATGTCGCAATATCGCAATATCGCAGATCGCAGGAATATCATGTATGAAAAATTTTGTTAACCTATTCCTTGCGAGATGCGATCTTCTGATTGGTGGCATCGCACATTGGCAGATTTTTTGAAGTGTTTTAAGTAAGTTATGCTAAATGCGATGTGATATTTGGTCATTATCGTTATCTCGTGAATATTGGGATTGTGTTTATTAGGTGGCATCCTGCTATTTTCTTGCGATGTGATTTCCCTTGATAAGATAATTTTTACCTTATCATAAACTTAGATTCTAAGAGTTTCCAAGGTGGCTTCCTAAGGTTATGATGGTAACTTTATTTGCGAAAAAAGAAATGTAAATGCTGCTTTAACTTTTTTGGATTTAATAACTAAGGGTCCCCCCTTACTTAGTATTAACAATAATACGAAATAAGGAGGGGGGTTGTTGGTGGCCACAACAACCAGTCAATAGAAGAAAGAGTTAATAGTGCGCATGACAGATTTCTCAATAATTGCAGGACATTTATATAAGATGGGTGCATAAAAAATATTGCGATGGTATGTGCCAAATTTTGAACGAAATAGCATCCTCGCTGAAGCTCATGGAGGAGCTGCAAGAGGAAATTATGCAGGAAAAGCGACAACGTAGAATATTTTGCGCATGGGGTTGTGGTGGCCTATGCTGCATAAAGATTCTAAAGCATATATTAGGGCATGTGATGCATGTCAACTAATGGGAAAACCATTGCGGAGAGACGAGCTACCATTGAATCCTCAAATATCATTACATGCATTTGAAAAATGGGTAGTTGACTTCATTGGGTCCATTAAGCCCCCATGAAAGAAGACAGGTGCGCGTTATATCATCACCATGATGGAGTATCTAAACAGATGGGTGGAGGCACAACCGGTGAAGGATTGTACAACGGTTACAACAATGAAGTTATTGTTTGAGTATGTGTTAACCATATTTGGCTGCCCAAAAGTGTTGATGAGTGACTATGGTACACACTTCCTAAATGAAACAATCGATGCGTTGATTGAAGAATTCCAGGTTTATCATCAGAAGAGCACACATATCATCCTCAGGCTAATGGAACAGTTGAGGCCTTTAATAAGATCTCGGGGAATGCGCTAACAAAGATTTTTAATGCACAACAGAATGATAGGGATGTGCATGTACCTGTTGTGCTATGGGCGTATAGGACTACATGCAAAAAGCTGACCATCCAGACACCTTTTAGATTGGTTTATGGCATAGAAGTTGTGATGCCTATGGAATATATCGTGCCTAGTCTACGCATAGCAACTTTCACAGGTATGGCAGATCGCGAAGCCTTGGAAGAATGAATCGTGTAGCTGATGGAGCTTGAAGAAGATATAATCTTGGCTGGATTCCACAAGAAAGTATAGAAGGAAAGCAAAAAAGCGTGGCATGATTGACACATCAGGTTGCACATGTTCAAGGTAAATGATTTAGTATTGTTGTATTATAGCAAGTTCACCAAGTTTCCAGGGAAATTTCATATGCACTGGCTTGGGCCATATGTTATCAAAGAGATTATAGATGGAGGTGCAGTTCAGCTCACGAAGCTGAATGAAGAACCTTTTCTGGGAAGGGTGAATGGTAGTCGATTGAAGCCATATACAGGGGATCTGGCTCAATGACTATATGTCAGGAGGATAGTCTTAGTGCTCCAGGGAGTTACAAGGGAGCGCAGGACTATAAACTACATTGCCTAGATTGGAGGACTACGCGGCAACTGGGCTGCATGGAATATGATGAAGTTACAATATAAGAAGTTGCACATAGGGAGCTGTGCTATGAAGGGAGGTGCCATGCAACACAATAAGAAAGTTACTATTGGAGTCATTGTTCATGATTTGACTATCAGGAGAGGGTTAAGAGGAGTAGGCTCGTGGCATTTAAGGCTAAAATCTTTGAATTTCTGTTGCCAAAACAACATTAATGATAAAATTTTGGGGGAATGGTTAGATTTGAATTCAAAAACCCCTAAAAATTACGTGTGCTAGTCCAACAGAGAACACTTTGTACACCTAGAATTTTGAGCTGAGTTATCTGTTTCTTATGAGCCGCTCGTCCTTTGAGGATTTGGTCACGAGCCCTGCATTTGCCAATCTACCAGAGTTGAACCATAAGTATATACTTGAAACCATGTGAGGACCAAGCCAAGTTGAGACTATGAGCACTAGGGAAGAGGTCACATCAGAAGGAGCTACTCCAGAAGTTGTGAGTGTGGAAGCTCCGACGTCGAGGTCACCGAGGCCAAAGCCTACACCTATTAAAGAAACCAAGAAGACAAAGAAGGATAAGCAGAAGAAGCTGATGCTGGTGCGTGAGTCACCCAAAAAACATTCTACTACTCAAAAGTAGAAGAAGGACAAGCAACCCAAGAGGGTCGTTGATTTGGAGGTTGAGGAGGGACAGACCATCGGAGGAAATTGATGTTGAGGGAGTGGAGCCCTTTACCAAGCTACCTGATTACATCCCTCTATGCAAAGGGAAGACAAAGGTCACCAAGGGCCCAGATTCTGAAAAGTTCATCATCTCTATGCCCCTGCTGCGAGAGTAGTTTCCCTTTAAAGGTCTGCACCTCACGCGGATTCCTGTGCTGAAGATGGAGGATTGGGACTTGGCAGACCATGAGAGGTTCCCATACCTAGCAACTACCAATTATATGAAGCGTGTTTACAACCGAGATTCAGGTGTCACCAAGTTGGAGACGGTGGAATGGATCCACAGAGTGGGCACCCCACTATCACTGCACTACGATTAATACCACCTATAGGTGGAAATTTCTTACTCTTGTGCACAATGGGTGCTTATGACTAGGAGCGCCTATACCCATCATGGACATGCTCATACATAGGATCATGCACCTGCCGCATGAAGGCTTGAATCCGGCCAAGGAGTTTGGCGGAAAGGCATGAGAAAAAGACTTGGCAGATAACATGAAAAAGGAGATTGAGCTTGTAAAAAAGCCGCGCTGCTATTCCATCACATCTATCAACAATCCCGTAGTGAAGATTGCCACCCAAATACTGGCCGAAAAGGTTATGAGGAAGTGCCACACGGACGAGGTTCTGATGCCTGTGGTATTGTTAGCTGCATAATGCGGGAAGGGCATGCAGTTTAACTGGTCACAGTACTGATGCAGTGAATTCCTTGCGAATTGTCACGAGGTCCAGGACGAGAGAAAACCCTTCCACTATTCATGGCTGCTACTCCATCGTGCTGGTGGCATGGGAGCTACCAGTAGACAACCATTTTCCTCCGATGAAGGAAGGATTGTTGGAGGCCACACAGTTCGCCTCCCTCTGGGCCACGAAGGACCCTACATGGGTCACATAAAAAAATATTTTTTGGGTCTTGATGCAAATGAGTTTTCGTATGGTCATCAATCAGTGGCCAAGGCTATCCTTAACCTTGTATGAGAAGTTTTTGCTATATGACGCATTCAAAGTTGACTTACATCGCATCTACATTCAAGTGTGAAAAATCCCAGAGCATAAATGGTATTATTTACCATAATTGGTTACAGATCATGACATATAGGAGGTGATCAAGTGTTGGCTAGAAGATTGGCGCACCCCATCAGATTTGGATGCAAGAACTAGTAAGGGCACAAGTATTTCGGTTGAGCAGAAGAGGAAGGATGCAACAAAACAGGCTGCAAAAATTTGGCCACGCAGTAGAAAAAGGACACCGCAGAAAAGGCTCGGATGGAGAAGGAGCGCATTGCAAAGGAGCTAGCCTAGCAAGAGAAGTGCGAATCCCAGAGAAGTGGTAGGTCCCCTTCACCTGCGACAGAGGAGGAAGAACAATATGAACAGGGCAGCAGAGGAGATGAGGGGTAGAGCACTCCATTTCGATCGAGGAACCGCAGACAACAACAACAGGAGGGTGTCTGCAAGAAGCAGAAGTAAGATAAAACGCAGGTGGATCCCATGACCTTGATGGAGGGCGATCTCGATGAGATCGATGAAAAAGTACATGATACTACAACTGAGCTACTGCAACAATTTGAACAATAGTACATGCAGGCACTGGGGAGTGTCTAGAAGGATCTGCGCGAACTGAAGATTGAAGTTCTCCCCACCAAATTTCTTCATGCGTTGCAAATGGGAGTAACAGAGGAATTGAGAGCTTGGGAGTAGCACGCTCTTAGTTTAATCAGTGAGTATCGGGTGAAAAATGAATAAATGTTCACTAAGAAGACACAGGCCCTAAAGGAGAGAGATACTATCCAGACATAGAATTCCAAGCTGGCGGCTGCGGTAGTATAACTGTGTAGAAAAGTGTCAGAGTTGCACATGCCAAAGGATGCACAACTGGAGGCCAAAATCCAAAAATTAGCTGCAAGAATCCGCGAGGAAAAGGCAGAGGTTGGGAGAGTCCAATTGAACTCAACATGAAAACCACGAAGCTGTAGCTCAATTCACACCCTTCGAATTTGCCTGAGGTCAGGGAGCAGTGCGGAGCCGCTATAAAATAAGGAATGACCACTTTGGAGGCCAAAATCACTGATTGCTCGGCCTTATTTAAACAGGTGATGGAATTAGTGATGAATCTAAAGGAAGAGCCAACCCTGAAGATCCCGAGCACAGAAGTTTGTGAGCTTCAGAAGCAGTATGATGAGGTCCGTGCAACGATGGGCTCAATTTCTCTAGCACAACACCTCGCCAAGTTACAGGAGGGGAAGCAACTCCGTGCACAGGTAGAAGCGACCCAACAGAAGGATGCTGTGCTTAAGGTCCAGTTGGGACCTTGGTCGGACAAAGATTACCAAGTAATAACCAACATTCAGGAGAAGTTGATGAGCTTATAACAAACACATCAAAAGATCAAGCTGGCTGTGGAAAGACCAACTATAGATCAGCTCGCCGAAGAAGTCAAGCAGGTAGCTACGCAGAGCGCTGTTGAGGTAGCAATTGTGCAAGTGGATTTGGGGGATCTTCACATCAAGATCACTGCACCAGCCGAGTGACTCGAGAGTGAGTCACGACCTTTGTGTTGGGTCCTTTTGGGATAGGGTCCCCTGGGTCATTTTTGGGGTTAAAAACCCAAGTTTTGATGTAAATTTTGGTAAAAGGCTGTAAAGTCTCTGAAAATTGTGGATGCGGAGTGCGTAGGTGGTTAGGAGTCAAAAAGGGTTTTTAACCAACGTCTATGTAAAATTGAGTTGGTTTTGAGATCCACCCATGGTCCACAGACCATGGGATTGTATAAAGAGAGGTGTCTTAGAGAGTCTAAGGGAGAAGTAACGAATGATGGATGTAGTGGGTCAATAGAAGATACCATAGAGAAGTGAGTCATAGAGGAAGAAAAGGCTTTGTATTTGAGTGCGCGGAGGCCTAGAGTAAGAGACCACAGCTGAGTGTATGGACCCCTACAACTGATTGCGCATGATAGTTTGAGTCTGTAACCTCATTTTGAATATCAATAAAGAAGACTGTTGGAGAAATTCATGTGTTCATGTGTTTACTTCTATTATTTATGTTTATAATATATGCTATGATGGAATAAATGTCTTTATGGAATATTGATGTATTGATGCACGATTACGTTGGATAAATCTTGCTAACTGTACGCAATGCATGTGAAGTATTTACGCGAAGATTATAGTACTTGCTGTTGCATTTATTAAATACTTAAGTAGATCCATGTGAACTTAGATCTAGGGTTGTTTTATGGTGCATGTAATTGGATGTTTTATCTGTTAAGGGTCCGCAAAACCCTATCATAGACCTCCGTGAAGGTCTAAGGGTTGTTTAAGTGAAGTTGTAGTACCAAGCCTTAGTGGCTTATAAGTCTACACAAAGGTAGATCTAGGGCAATAAAAGACATCACACTGATCTTTGGATGTGGAAACTTGGTTCTAGCATCCCCCCATGCTACTTTGGGTGAGACTTCAGCTTGCACTACGTGGGTTGATGCTGAAAGGGCTAGTAGTGTAGGGTTTTGTTTGGCACAATTAACTCTGAACCTAGGTCAGGATACACTAAGCCAACAATCCATATGGGTAATATCATGCATTACCAACATAGAATTATGTACAATCTCAACAACAACCATAATAGGGCAAGGTTAAGCCCCTTTTTACCATTTTAGAAAGTTATCTGTTTGAATAAAAGGAAGCTATCTGTATGCATAAAAGGTTGTGTGGTATATTAACTTTGAATTACCAACAATGGCCATGATTATATTGATCTTTTGAATTTCTATAATATCCTCATAATACTTCATACTATCAACACCAACCCGTTACCCACCCAACATGAACATGTATTATGAATTCTTTTAGCCATTGCGCCTAATGTTATTGCAATATGATGGATTGATTATATTGTAGGGAATTAATCTGTTTGTTTATGGTAGCTTCCTAGAAGATATTGATTTTTTTTTTGCTGCCAAGTCTCAAAGATGAAGATACCCACTACTGGTTTTTTTTATGACCCTAACTATTGCTTGAAATTCTTCTATGTTTGTGGAGGCCAGTTGGCCTTTCTATAATAGATGGTACTTGCCTCATGGCTATTTTGTTTTCACATGATGTGGCCTTGTGGCACATTTTTATTTCAAAATTTAGTGCCTTAGCTAATAGGAATGTTTTACTCATGGTAGTTGCTTTAAGAAACCTTTTTTTTTAAATGATTTGTATATGTTTCATTGTATTAATTGTTAAAGGAGGCATTTTATTATGAAATGGCCAACTTTATATTCTTGTTTATGTTTGTGCAGATATATCTATGCCAAAAGGTCTTGTGGAACATGACCTACCTAGGTATGTGTGCTTTGTTTGTATTCAATGTTCTTGTGAAGTTCTCCATGTGTTGTAAAGGAAGTTATAAAATCTCATTATATTGCAAATAATGATCATAGTTTTACTAGATATTTTAATTAAAAAAACAAATGAGATCACCTTATTAATAGTTAAATGGATATCTATTTGTTATAGATCAAAGGGTTTAGATTGCTCTTCCAGCCTTGCACTATGCAAAGAATGGAGCTTCTACTCCTCAACTCTCTCAAATCGTGGATTCTATTAGTTACAGAATTGTTAGAGGAAAACCATGTTGGCATTATGATTCTGATACAGGTGTTGTACTTGATGGAAACTCACTCAAGTGGAAATGGTCTATTCAGGCTCTCAAAATGATGGAAATTAAGAGGCTCACAGGTGAATGGTTCAAAAGGTGCGGACCCGCAGGTTACCCATACAGTAGGTGTGGTCGTACCCGCAGGTTACCCGTTCAGTAGGTGCGGACCCCAGTGCACACACTTCAAGGCAGTAAAGCGCGCCCATGTGGGGTTTCTTATGTTTGGCTCGTGGTTTTTAGCCCGCCGTTCTTGATTCTATGGTTTTTGCCCGTGGTATTTCTTTATATTATTATTATTATTATTGAGCCCCATGTTTTTGGGCCCCTTGTATTGGTTATCTATGGTATTGATCCTGATTTTAGGAAGAGCTTGCCTATATAAAGCAAAGGAGATCACTTGGCTATGTATCTTTTGAAAAATTGAATATCTTAAGATCTAAATATTGGGTTATTGTTTGAAAAGCTTGATCTATATAAAAGTGAATTTGAAAGCAAATCTGTAAAAGATGATCTCTCGAGCGCATGATCAGATCTGAGCATCTGACTATCGGTAGCACACTGGGGGACTTCCATTTCAGCCCTAATCAGAGGTACGCAGAGAAGAATAAGGAGAAGTGCGTGGGTACACAGAGAAGAAGAAGGAGAAGTGCGTGGGTACGCAGAGAAGAAGAAGGAGAAGTGCGTGGGTACGCAGAGAAGAAGAAGGCATAGTGCGTAGGTACGCAGAGAAGAAGAAGGCACAGTGCGTAGGTACGCAGTGCGACAGAGGCTCAGGTGCGTAGGCACAGGGTTAGTACGCGGCGTTTCAGAAGCTGCAGGTGTGTGGGTACGCAACGCGATAGCATCTGTGGGTGCGTGGCTACAGTAGCAGTACGCGACGCGATAGCATCTGTGGGTGCGTGGCTATAGTAGTAGTACGCGACGCGCTAGTATCTGTGGGTGCGTGCCTACTGTAAAAATACGCAGCGTGATTGAAGAAAAAATGTGTGGGGACGCAGTATGGCAGAAGGGTCTCTGCAGGTATACGCAGGGAAGCAGAAGGCGAAGTGTGAACACACGTAGACCAGAGAAAGAAAAACTGCGTATCTGTCTTAAGACATTTTGTTGGCTGAATTATTTTTTGTTGATAAGGTGTTCTGGGTTTAGTTTACTGTTACTGTTGATCTGGTTACTGCAGTTGACTGATTGATTTACTTGTACTTGATGATATTTTGATGTTTATGGATCCAGTTTGAAAATTTATGAAAAGAGGTCCTTGAAAGAAAAGAAGTAGGGAGTTGTAGCTCCCTTCTAGAAGAGACTGGAAAACGAGAGAGAGTTGTAGCTCTCTGCAGGTTGCAGCCTGCATACTGGTAAAGGACTACACCAGTACAAAACCTTTGTAAAAGAAGTTTCTAATTTGAAAGAAGATAGAGACATATTGCAGCAGGTGGTTTTCACCCACATTGGGTTTCCACCTTACATCTGGTGTTCTTTGGTGTGACTATCTGTTTTATTTGTTCATGCTCATTATTTTATGGTACTGACATGCAAAAATAATTCAAGTGTAAATAAGGAAGATTTATTAAAAGAACTTGATAATACTGATTACCCCCCCCTCTCAGTATTATTTTCAACAATTGGTATCAGAGCAGGTCCTTCTGAAGGAGCTTGATCGCTTGAAGGAAGATCCATCACCATGAGCAACTATGAGAGGGAAGCATCGATCAGGCCACCGATTTTTGATGGGACAAACTTCGTATATTGGAAGGTAAGAGTTACTGGCTATCTTCAATCTTTGGGTACTGAAGTTTGGGACATCATAGAAACAGGGTATACTTTTCCATCAGCTACTCCTATAGATCCAGCAGAGAAAAAGAAATATGAAACAAATGCAAAGGCAGTCAATACTCTTCTAGGATGCCTATCTCAATCAGAATTTGTTAAAGTTATGCAGTATAAGTCCACAAAAGAAATATGGGACAAGATCGTTCTAAGCTATGAAGGAGATGATCAGGGTAAACGTGCAAAACTTCAAACCCTCAGGATTCAGCATGAAAATCTCAAGATGTATAATGACAAAAGTGTGGCTAACTATTTTCTCCGTGTAGATGAGATTGTTAATTGTATGAAAAATTTGGGTGAAGAAATAAAAGAAGTTGTTGTGGTTGAAAAAGTTCTAAGATCTTTGTCACCTAGGTTTGAATCTAAAGTTTCTACTATAGAAGAAAAGGAAAATCTCCAACATCTTAAAATGTCACAACTGCATGGAATTCTAACTGCTTATGAAATGAGGAAAGGAGGTCCATCTGACAGGAGAGAAGTTGCCTTCAAAGCTTCAGGCAAAGGAGAGTACTATGAATCAGGAGAAGAAGAAGAATCAAATTTTGTCAGAAATCCTCAACAAGGTACTAGACGGTTCAGAGGTAAGCTACCCTTCAAATGCTTTGCTTGTGGAAGAGTAGGTCACTATGCTGCCAAATGTCCTCATAAGGATAAGATCGACAAGGGAAAGGAACCTATTAGATGGAACAAGAAACAAAATGCAAATAAAATAAGAAGAGCTACTACACTCATGAAGACAATGACGGTCTATCAAATAGTGATGAAGATGAACGAGGTAATGACTATAAACTTTTGATGGCATTTGAAGATGATGATTACGTGGATGCTATAGATGTGGATAGTTTTTATGAAGAAATTTCTAGACTCAAGACATGTATAGAAGAAAAGAATATGATCATTGATACTCTACAATGTCAAATTGATGAAAAGGAAAAATATCTTGAAAAGCTAGAAGGTGAAATTGTTGGTCTTAGAAAAGAGATTGAGAAAACAAAAGCTATTAATCTTAAGTTTGTGAAAGGATCCGAAACTCTGGATGAGATCATCAATGTACAACATTCTCCTCTAAACAAGACAGGTCTGGGGTATAATGGAGAAACCTCTCAAGCATCCACCTCAAAGAGTTACTTGATGCAGCAAGAAGGAATGAGCAAAAGCTCAATGGAGATCACCAGGTAAAGCAAGGACGAATTACATCAAGAGCAAACAAAGACTATCAGGTGAACCAGGGGCAATCCGTCTTAAGGGTGAACAAAAGCTACAACCAGCCTCAGGTAAAATCTTCTCAATTTGCTACAAGAATGGATATCAATAGAAATTACAACCATGTGGCCAGTAGATTTGATAACCACAGAAGTTTCTTCAATGGACAGTGTTTCTCTTGTCATAACTTTGGTCACAAAGCATCTCAATGTGTTGCATATAAAACAATCATGACTAGAGAAGCTTAAAAACAAATAAGTATGACTGGGATTACAAAAATGACCTATAAAAATTTTTCGGCTCTTGAAAATGAAGTTGAATGTTCTATTTGCAATAACTTCGGTCATGAATATTCTGAATGCAGGAGCAGGTTTCAGCAGACAAAGGAACAACCCTCAAACACCAAAACATGGAGGATAAAGGAACCACAAACCGAAAGATGTGGGATAGGATTTTATGCAGAGGGACAAGAAAATCTATGGTACATCGACAATGGATGTTCAAAACATATGACAGGTGATAAAGAAAAACTTGAATCATATTCTGCTTTAGAAAAGGGAAGAAAGTTTCTTTTGGAAATGATACTGCTGCAGCTATAAAAGGAAAAGGCATTGCTCAGTTAAAGGAAAAGGTCAAAGCTGGAAATGTTTTGTATGTTGATGGATTGAAGCATAATCTTCTAAGTGTCAGTCAGATGTGTGATCAAAGAACTGAGGTGATATTCAGATCAAATGGATGTCTTGTTCGTGATCTTGATACAGGTAAAACAGTGATCAAAGGCAAAATAACTCAAAATAATCTATACATATTTGAAGAAGGACAACAACAATGCTATCTAAGCAAGGATGATGAGCACTCGTTATGGCATTGGAGGTTGGGACATCTAAGCTTTTCACAAATAAGGAAAGCATGCAAATATTAGGTAATTCGCGATCTTCCAGATATCAAAATTCCTGACAAAACCATATGGAAATCATGTCAGTTTGGAAAACAAACCAGAACTAACTTTCCAGAGAAAGAAGGATCAACTAGAATGCCTCTTGAGCTAGTACATACAGATACATGCGGTCCGTTTAGGAAAAGAACACCTAGAGGAGAAGAATACCTGATATTATTCATTGACGATTTCTCCAGGTTTGTCTAGTTAGGACTTATGAAGCACAAAGATGAAGCATTCAAAAAAGTCAAATCCTTCAAAGCCTTGGTTGAAAATGAATCAGGTCACAAAATTAAGTGCCTCAAATCTGACAGAGGTGGGGAATTTACTTCAAATGAATTTTTCGATTTCTATGAAGAACATGGGATAAGAAGAGAACTCTCAACAACAATAACTCCTCAGCAAAATGGAGTAGTGGAAAGAATGAACAGAACAGTCCAACAAGTGGCTCGTGCTATGCTTGATGAGTTAGGAACTCCCGCAACTTTCTGGGGTGAAGCTGCACATGCTGCGGTTGTTATTCTCAACAAAACAAATGTCCGGGTGAACAGCACTCAAACTCCTCATGAGCTCTGGAATGGTACGACTCCTGCGGTAAAGCACTTCAAAATCTTTGGGAGCAAATGCTACATTAAGAATACTGTTGAGCAGCTTGGCAAACTTGAACCTAGAGCAGATGAAGGCATTCTTCTTGGTTACTCTCCACATAGCAAAACATACAAGTGCTACAATAAAAGACTTGGTAGAATTGTTGACAACATTGATGTAGTGGTTGATGAGAAGGGATACATTCCTAGACAAGTTCATCATGAAGACATCGAAGAAGATGAAGGATATCCTCAACGACAGACTGATGAAGAAGAAGAACCTCAAGAAGAATCTCAGGAAGAACCAGAGGAGCAAACAAGAATAGAAGAAAAGACTCCATCCAGATATGTTCAGAAGAATCATCCAGAATCTCAGATTATGGGGTAGAAAGAAGCAGGTGTACAAACAAGAAGAAGACTTGCAGAAGCTTCAAGCTATTTGGCACTACTCTCTTCTGTTGAACCACAAAATGTGGCAGAAGCATGCAAAGATGAATGTTGGGTGAAAGCAATGGATGAAGAACTTGAGCAAATCGAAAAGAACAACACTTGGGAGTTGGTTCCTAGACCAAAGGATAAGAATGTTATAGGGACAAAATGGGTCTTCAAAAATAAATTGAATGAAAATGGAGAAGTAATTAGAAACAAGGCCAGACTTGTTTGTAAAGGGTATGCGCAGCAAGAAGGAATAGATTTTGAAGAAACCTTTGCCTCCTGTGCAAGACTTGAAGCCATTCGAATGTTCCTTGCTCTCTCAAGCTTTCAAAAGTTCAAAATATTTCAAATGGACGTGAAATCAGCCTTTCTGAATGGAGACTTGAAGAAGAAGTATACACTGAACAGCCAGATGGGTTCATTCTTGGAAATGATCCAAATCTTGTATGCAGATTGAAAAAGGCTCTCTATGGCTCAAACAAGCTCCAAGGGCTTGGTACTATCGTTTGGATAAATATCTTCATCAACAAGGTTTTTCAAAAGGATCAGCAGATAGCAATCTTTATATAAAAGTTGAAAATGACAAATTGCTAATACTTGTTGTGTATGTAGATGACATTATTTTTGGCAGCAATGAAGAAGAGATGAGTCAAATCTTTGCCTTGGTCATGCAGAAAGAATTTGAAATGTCCTTGCTGGGAGAACTGACATATTTCCTTGGTTTGCAAATCCAACAAAAGGAAGGAGGAATCTTTTTATCTCAAACCAAGTATCTCAAACAGATCTTGAAGAAATATGGCATGGAAGATGCAAACCAGTATGTACACCCATGGTAACAGGATGCAACCTCAGTAAAAATGACGAATCAGCAGCAGTACATCAACCAACCTACAGATCTATGATTGGAAGTCTACTTTATTTGACAGGTACCAAACCAGACATCATGCATGCAGTAGGAATAGTTGGAAGATTTCAGTCAAATCCAAAGGAAACTCATCTTCAGGTAGTAAAGAGAATTTTCAAATATCTTCAAGGAACTCAAAATTATGGGTTATGGTATCCTAGAGATACAGATCTCACACTTCATGCTTATACAGATGCAGATTGGGCCGGAACCGTGGATGACAGGAAGAGCACAAGTGGTGGTGCATTCTTTATGGGTTCCAGATTAGTATCTTGGTTCAGCAAGAAACAGAGTTCGATTGCCTTATCTACAGCTGAAGCAGAATATGTTGCTGCTACATCTTGCTGCACTCAAGTTCTTTGGATGATGCAGACCCTGCAAGATTTTCAAATCACTTGTACACCACCTATCTCCATCCTATGCGATAATACAAGTGCAATCAGCATTTCAAAGAACCCTGTCATGCATTCAAAGACCAAGCACATACCGATCAAGTATCATTTTCTCCGGGAACAAGTGCTTGAACGAAAGGTCAAGTTGGAGTATGTTCCTTCTAAGGAACAAGTTGCTGATATACTCACCAAACCACTGCCCAGGGAGACTTTTGAATACCTCAGGCAAAAGCTGGGGCTTGTTGATGCATCATCTTGCTGTTGAATCTCATCTGTTGGTTGTACGTGAGGTCTATACATGGTAAACGTGTACATTTGCTGGTTTATGGATTGGTTGCAGATTGATGGCACAGGTGCAGGGGGAGTACATATAATGCATTGTTGGCATTATGGGAGCATAGAAGGAGAACATGGATGCTGATCTAAACATGGCTGCAATATGTCTCTATCTCTTTCATGGTCGTTTATGGTGTTGGGTCGATTATGGTTCTTCTTTGTAGATCTGGTTCATATTCAGGGGGAGCATGTTCTTAGGGGGAGCATAACCCTTTGCCCTTGATGTCAAAGGGGGAGAATGACGCTGAAGACTTTGAGGTTGCCATCAAGTCCAAAGGGGGAGATTGTTGGCATTATGATTCTGGTATGGCTCTATGATACAGATGTTGTACTTGATGGCAACACCCTCCAGTGGCAATGCATTGATCAGGCTCTCAAAATGTTGGAAATTAAGAAGTACGCAAGAGAATAGTTCAAGAGGTGCATACCCGCAGGTACGTCGTGAAGGGACTATGGCCGCACATGCAGGTCACCTGTTCAGAAGGAGCGTACCCCTAGTTCACTTACTTCAAGGCCGAGAAGCGCGCTCACGTGGGGTTTTCTTATATTTGGCCCGTGGTATTTAGCCCACCGTTCTTGATTCTATGGTTTTGCCCCATGGTATTTCTTTATATTATTATTATTATTGAGCCCCATGTTTTTGGGCCCCTTGTATTGGTTATCTATGCTATTGATCCATGATTTTAGGAAGAGCTTGCCTATATAAAGCAAAGGAGATCACTTGGCTATGTATCTTTCGAAAATTGAATATCTTAAGATCTGAAATATTGGGTTATTTTTTTTAAAAGCTTGATCTATATAAAAGTGAAGTTGAAAGCGAATCTATGAAGGGTGATCTCTCAAGTGCATGATTAGATCTGAGCATCTGACTATTGGTGGCACACTGGGGGACTACCATTTCGGCCCTAATCAGAGGTACGCAGGTGATTAATGGTGCAAGTGCATGGGTACGCAGAGAAGAAGAAGGAGAAGTGCGTGGGTACACAGAGCAGAAGAAGGCGCAGTGCATGGGTACGTAGTGCGACAGAGGTTCAAGTGCGTAGAAAGTACATGGCGCTTCAGAAGCCGCAGGTGCATAGGTACGCGGCGCGATAGCATCTATGGGTGCATGGCTATAGTAGTAGTACGCGGCGCGATAGTATCTGTGGGTGCATGCCTATAGAAAAAGTACGCAGCATGATTGAAGAAACAGTGTGTGGGTATGCGGTGCAGCAGAAGGGTCTCTGTGGGTATACGCAGGGGAGCATAAGGTGAAGTGCGTACGCACGCAGACCAGAGAAAGAAAAACTATGTATCTGCCTTAAGACCTTTTGTTGGCTAAATTTTTTCTGTTGATAAGGTGTTCTGGGTTTAGTTTACTGTTACTGTTGATCTGGTTACTGCAGTTGACTGGGTGATTTACTTGTACTTGATGATATTTTGATGTTTATTGATCCAGTTTGAAAATTTATGAAAAGTGGTCCTTGAAAGAAAAGAAGTAGGGGGTTGTAGCTCCCTTCCAAGAGAGATTGGAAAACGAGAGAGAGTTGTAGCTCTCTGCAGGTTGCAGCCTGCGTACTGGTAAAGGACTGCACCAGTACAAGACCATTGTAAAAGGAGTTTCTAATTTGAAAGAAGATAGAGACATATTGCAGCAGGTGGTTTTCACCCACATTGGGTTTCCACCTTATATCTGGTGTTCTTTGATGTGACTGTCTGTTTTTCTTGTTCATGCTCATTATTTTTATGGTACTGATATGCAAAAATAATTCAAAGTGGAAATAAAGAAGATTTGATAATACTGATTCACC